>CAJNDS010002346.1:0-108365 GCA_905221605.1 Symbiodinium natans
TGGTCTATGAAATGAACAAACGAAATACATTTCAAAGAAATTCAATGAACGAATAAATTTTCCGAGCATAGAGAATATACCATGTTATCCGTGTACTAGACCGTTCATGAAAATATCATTAGAAGAAAGAAAACTCTCTATCACTAGAGGTTTTTAATATTCATCTCTCTCTCACTCTTATTCCCCATTCATTCACCCACACCATGAGCACCATCACCAAGTTGCATTCACCAATCTCACCACTTAGTGCTGAATCTAGGAGCTAGACTAGACCGTTCCTTGAGACCCAACCTTCCTCACGTACTAAAAGCCTAAGTTTATAATGAAAAAGAATGTACGCTTTTCATTTATAAAATTGAGGCTTTCCTCCCTTTTCTCCCTTTCTTACGCATATTTTACTATAATCGCGCGCGAGCTTACATTTATAATAAAATAATGAGCAAAGAAACGAAGAAAAGGACTAGACGTACAAACGGTTAACCTTTACTTTTCCTTTCGTACCATCAATCTCATGACACCTTAACTGCCCAAGAGTCCGTCCATGAAGAGCACCCATTTTAATATTTTAGGAAACGAATAGAATTTATCCATCGCCACCCTGAAACATTCATCAACATTTGTGGCTCTGCGAGCATTGCAAACATGTGGTTCTGTCTATTTCGTGGCCCAAAGCCATCCAAACATTCCGCCTTCGCGGCGCTTTGTCACGTGTGCCGGGGAGCAATGGCCCTCGGGACTCGAGCCAAGGGAGCGGCTTTTCAAGGGGACAGTAGTGAATCCTAACCGCGCGTGGCGTGGCTCGGGTGGCTGCCCAAGGGCAGGACGAATGAAGCCACTCCTACTTTTCTCCAGAGCCGCCAGGAGCTGGCTCTCGCAAGAAAAGGTTCGGTAAACACGCATCTCAAACCTGAAAGCCTAAGATCTACATGCGAAAGCCTTTCAAGGCCTTTGTGATACAAGCAAGTGGGTTGTTTTCCAAATGACGAGCATGCCAAGACACTCGTCACATCAGAGATGGCGGAAATCACAGGCAGGCCCAACGAGCACATACGAACATCCTAACATGTCCTAACACTATCGAATTTGCACCACATGCCCAAAGAGCCCAATACCCCTCAGCTAAGGAATGCACCTTAGATTGTACTAGGGATCCCAGTCTGTTTTAAGGTATATACACATATGTATGTATATATATATATATATATATTCTTTTATTAAAGACTAAAAACATACAGAAATAAATGACTTAAGGTATATACAAAAAATATTAAAGGGGTATTGGGCTCTCTGGTTGGGTGGCGCGGGAAAGCATGCAGTGGCCCTGTCACCATGTGTAGTACAACAGGAGGTGAAACGTGTCCAGTTGGCGATTCATGGATCGAGGCGGATCCTTAAGCCTTAAAAGTGCTAAAACCATGGACCCTTAAAGGTGTTAGGGTTTCGGGTTGAGGGTTTAGGGTTTAGCGAAAAAGGTTTAGGGTTTAGGGTTTAGGGTGAGGAGTTTGGGACCTGGGACAAAGGGTCGTTTCCTGCTACAGTTGCAAATGCAAGTCCACCCACGTTCGCTTCAAAGAAATGCCGTCTCTGACACCAATCGAAAGCGAGGACCCTAAACCCCAAACCCCAAACCCCAGACCCTAAACCCTAACCCTAAACCCTAAACCCCAAACCCTAACCCTAAACCCTAAACCCTAAACTCGATGCTTGGGAGTTAGAGTTGTCCTGCAGCAGAAGCATGAATCGCCCTCATAGCCTTCTCACATGGCTGCCTTGCGTGGATTGCGATGGCCGGACAACTGTGAGTTCCGATTCCTAGATTAGGGTTTGGGGTTTAGGGTTTTTAGGGTTTAGGGTTTCGGGTTTACGGTGTTTCCGCAAATTATGGTACCTTATGGGGGGGTTTCCTCATAAGGGAAGTCCTACTAGTTGGGGTCATTTTGGGGGTCCCTTCTTCTAGGTGCGTAAACCCCTGCACATTATGGAAAGTCGCGCAGTGCAGTCCTAAGCGCGATGGGTTTAGGGTTTAGGGTTTAGGGTTTAGGGTTTAGGGTTTAGGGTTTAGGTTTAGGGTTTAGGGCCAGGTCCACATCTGCAACCAGAGGCCTAAACCTGAAACACGAGCACAAGTCTCAGTCTTCCCAACCGGCTACACCAGAGGTCCCTAAACTCCCTGAACCCAAAGGCTTTAGGGTTTAGGGTTTAGGGTTTGGGGTTTGGGGTCTAGGGTTTAGGGTTAGGGTGTAGGGCGTAGGGTTGAGGAATCTGGCTTTGGGTTTTGTGGCTTCGGGCATCAGACAAAACCAAGTAACGAAGGACGACCATCAAGTTGAGGGTTTCGGCTTTCGGGCTTAGGGTTCGGGGCAGCTACGGCTGGGAGCCTAAAAGAATCGCAAACCCTCCTGTGTAGAGACAATCTGAATTCGATTGAGCCAGATTACTTGGGAAAATTGGGGTGCTAAGGGGTAACACAGCCCGAAACCCTAAACATATGACGCATGAAGCCTAACGCGCCCTCTGCAGCGTGAACCCTGAACCCTAAGACGCTGGCAGACCTGTGTGGTCCTCGACCTCTCAGGGATATGGGGGTTTACGAAAACAAGGGGCCCCTTAAACAGTCCCCGAATAGAGGATTCCCTGATAATAAGGACCCCAATATGGTACCCCCCTACTTACTTTCGGAACCCGCATGTGGGGTCAATCTTCTGAGGATCGGGCAGCGAGCGCTCATCTGCTTGTGTGAAGTCCTGGAAACGGTCGGCCGGTAGATCTTAAAGCCCCCCCCCCCCCCTCCTTCCCCGCCTACTCGCCCCGAGTGTGTGGTCGGCTATACAGGTAGCCGGAAATAAGGATCCAGAGTTTAGGGTGGCTTCTTGACCCCATGCCAAGGCTACCAGAATCCACGCCTTGCTGGCAGTTTTTCAGCCTGGGGTTTGGAGGCGGTGGTGGTGCGGGCTGGGCCGGGCAGTTTGCTTGAACCCTACGACGCCGAAACCCCATGCCATAATAGCAGTATCGTACTGGGAAGCATAGCTGCCCTTTCTCGGCTTCAGGGATTTCAGAAGGGAAGCCAACCCATGAATAAAGGGAATAGGAGTTTGGTCATCCTAATCCTACACTATTTTCTTGGCATTGATACACATGCAAACATACGCAACAGAAATCCCCTGCAAAGTCTCTCTTGGTAGCCCTGTTACCATCTTACAATCAGGGTAGCCAACAAGGGCAAAGTGGCAACACTGGGCTACCGAGCTAAACCTTAAGCCCTATAAACCCTATAAGCCCTATAAGCCCTACAAGCCCTATAATCCCGGTAACCGTTTCAAACCCCTAAAAACCCTATAAACCCTACAAACCCTACAACCCCTACAAACTCTACAAACCCTGCAAACGAAAAACCCCCTATAAACCTCTATAAACCCTATAAACCTCTACAAACCCTATAAGCCCTATAAACCCTACAAGCCCTATAAACCTAAACCCCCTAAACCCCCTAAACCCCCTAAACCCTAAACCCTAAACCCTAAACCCTAGACCCTGAACCCAAGCTTCGGTACAGACCCCGCAGGACCCCTGACCCATCTCGCGCGCCTCCCAGGCCCATGCGCCTCCAAGGGCTTCGGCTTTAAGAGCTTTCGGGGGGGCCAAGGTTTAGGGTTTAGGGTTTAGGGTTTAGGGTTTGGGGTTTAGGGTTTAGGGTTTAGGGTTTAGGGTTTAGGGTTTGGGGTTTAGGGTTTAAGGGTTTAGGGTTTAGAGGGGGGGGGGGGGTCACTACCCATTTTGGTTTAAAGGGTTTAGGGTTTAGGGTTTAGGGTTTAGGGTTTGGTTTATAGGGGCTTACAAGGGAACCTGAAACCTAAAAGAAAAGGGAATGGGACTTAACTCTGGGTCCTAGTAAGTGAGGAGATGGACCCTGGACCCCCAAGGGTTGGAACCTTCATCTTAAACCGTTGACCTTAATCCCCGTAAACCCTGCAAACTTTAATAAGCCCCATAAACCGGGAAGGCCGCGCTTTGCTGCGACCGAGCCCTATCGGGAAGGGGAAGGAGGAAGACCCCAAACCTAGGGGGAAGACAGTGGATCCAAGAGTTAAGGAAAATTAACTCTGAAGTTAATTGACCGGCATCGGGCCGGCTCGACGCCCCTTAGGTCCAGCACAATTAACTCTCGATTTAATTGCCTGTTAACGTCGCGCGACGTAGCATGCCATGCCGGCAAGCTGCTCAAGGAAAACAATTAAATCAGGATTTAATTGTTTCTTCTAGACGACCCCAACCCGCAGAAACAATTAAATCAGGATTTAATTGTTTATGCTAGACGACCCCAACCCGCAGCAGAACTAAATCAGGATTTAATGGACATGAATCAATGACCAAGCCTGAATACGGGTCGGATCGGGAACCACCTTAACCACTAGGACACCCATGAAATTTGGGACAACCAGATAACGAACTACAGCTACACCGGAATGTTGATGGCGTGGCAGTGAGGTGATTGTCGAAGGGAGCTCACAGTTCGTCGGAGGTCTTTTCGTGGGCACGACAAGCATATGTCGACTGGCAGGAAAACATGCACGCGCGAACGATGTGAGACATCACGTGGTGTGACACTTCACTCACTACTCCTTCTAGTTAGGAGCCGCCCCGTGGCTCATTTTTTGTTGTTCTTTTTACGGGGTCTTTGTTCTTAGTAATAGTAATAATAATAATAGGAATAGTAATAGTAATCGTAATAGTAATAATGATAGTAATAGGAATAATAATAGTTGTAGTAAAAATAATGGTAGTAACAATAAGAATAATAATAATACTACTCATAATAATAGTAACAGTAATACGAGTAATAGTAATAGTAATAATTATAATGGAAGTAACAATAAGAAGAATAATAATACTACTCATAACAATAGTAACAGTAATACGAGTAAAAGTAATAGTAATAATAATAAGAAAATACTAATAAGAAGAAGAATAAGAATAATAATGGTAATACTAATAGTAATAGCAATATTAAGACTAGTAGTCAAAATAATAATAATAATAATAATAGTAGTAGTAAGACTCATAGTAATAGGAATAATAAGACTAATAGTAATACTAGTAATAATAGTACAATTAAATCATGATTTAATGGTGCAAACAGGTACCAATTAGCACAAGTCTTTGCTATACCATTAAATCACGATTTAATTGTCTTCCAGTCAAACGCAAAGAAACACAATTAAATCACGATTTAATTGTGTTTTTGTAGGGAGAAGGTATGTCGAGGTAGGTCAAAACCCAACCCAAACACAAAAATTAAATCAGGATTCAATTTTTTTTAACTTCTGGATCCATGGGTTTTCCCCCAAACCCCAAACCCGAAACCCTAAACTGCAGGATCCATGCGTGAAAGCTCGGGTTGAGGATCCTAGGCCGCGGGGGGGGGGGGGGAAGGTAGAGGCAGAAGGGCAGAGGGCTTCCAGTGTAGGGTGCCAGGGGCGTTGCCTAAACCCTATAAACCCTAAATCCGAAAAAGACTAGTTCCTGGTTGGGGTGCAATTAAAAATCAAGTCTTGTATTGTGTTTAAGCACCCTAACAATTGTAACATCTTACCTAACTAGACAAAGGAAGCGCTTTGGGAAAGCCCTTTTACATGGAAAGTCCCGGGCTGCCGCAAAATGGCACAAACAAAGCGGTGGGGCCCCTAACCTAAACGCGCAGCGGATGCAAAGTAAGGTTAGGTTTAGGGTTAGGTTTAGGGTTTAGGGTTTAGGTTTGGGTTAAGGTAGGTGCAACCTTCAGCTTAAGACGAGTCTTTGCTTCCGGCAGCCAAGGCTACGGAAACTAAGCGCCTACACGGAGTCGCTGCTGCGAGGCTTTGAAATATCAGCTGGCCGCGACCAGGCTAGGGTTTTTAGGGCTTTAGGGTTTAGGGTTTAGGGTTTAGGTTTAGGGTTTAGGGTTTAGGGTTTAGGGTTAGGTTTAGGGTTTAGGGTTTAGGGTTTAGGGTTTAGGGTTTAGGGTTTAGGGTTTAGGGTTAGGGTTTAGGGTTTAGGGTTTAGGGTTTAGGGGTTAGGGGTTAGGGTTTAGGGTTTAGGGTTTAGGGTTTAGGGTTTAGGGTGTAGGGTTGGTTGAGGGTTCAGGGTTTAGGGTTAGGGTTTAGGGTTTATATAGGGTTAAGAAGGTTTGTCGGGTTCCGAGGGTTTATAGGGTTTAGGGCTTAGGGTGGTAGTTGATGTTGAGGATATATAGCCTTTATAGAGTTCAGAAGTATGCAGGTTGAGATTTCCAATAGGGTTTGTAGGGTTTTGGCTTAGGGTTTAGGGTTTAGGGTTTAGGGTTGAATTAGGGTTCAGGGGAGACTGGGCAGAAGCTGCCCTGGGGCCCACATTCTTTGCAGGCTCGAAACCCCAAACCATAAAGCCCTTCGACCCTTAGCTGACTGCGCAGTCAGGTAAAGAATTGAAGGGATCGTCCGCCTCAGCTAGCCCAGGCAAAATACCCTAAACCCTAAACCCTAAACCCTAAACCCTAAACCCTAAACCCTAACCCTAAACCCTAAACCCTAAACCCTAAACCCTAAACCCTAAACCCTAAACCCTAAACCCTAGCTAAGGGGTCATCCATGTTGAGCCTTCCATTGCAAAAAACTAACTTTCCTCGATGCCGCTTCAAGGTAGGGTCTTCCAGGAAGGTCCAGAAGTTTAGGGTGTAGAGCTTAACCCTAAACCCTTCATAGACCCTGAACCCACACCCCTAAACTCCTAAACCCCTACACCCCTACACCCCTACACCCCTAAACCCCTAAACCCCTAACCCTCTAAACCCCTAAACCTAAAACCTAAAACCTAAAACCTAAAACCCAAAACCTAAAACCTAAAACCTAAAACCTAAAACCTAAAACCTAAAACCTAAAACCTAAAACCTAAAACCTAAAACCTAAAACCTAAAACCTAACCTTAATCCCCGAAAACCCCCAAAACCCGACTGGATCCCTGCCAAGGCACTAAGTCCGACCCTGACGCATCTTTCAGCTGAATGGTGGCGTCGTAAGTCCATGTGAGGGACAGCGTGGTGGCATTGGTCGCTAGCGGATTGTAGGTTTGCCTGGCGCAACAATCATGGGTTCCCCTTACCACCCCCCTCTGTACTACCCCCCCCTAGGTTCCGCTTAATTATCCCTAAATAGCCTTAATTATGGGGGTAGTATAGAGGGGGGTGGTAGGGGAACCATGAAACAAAGTCACTATAAAGTCTAAATCAAAGCTTCTTGCCTTCCATTATGCTAGTTCTAGGCTGCAGAAGAGATTCCTTGACTCGTCTACGCTTTGCACACCTACCCCGAAAAATGGCAGACAGGAACTTTCTACACCCCTTCAAGCGATCAAGCACTATACGCTCTAAGCCCGAAACCATACAACCCTACAACCCTATGCCAAAAGTGTGGCCCTCAACCTTTGCATTGATAAGCCAAAGCCCACCCTCAACTGCTTACAACCAAGGTGTTCAGGTTGAGTTTGGGGCTTAGCTTTGAGCACGGGTTTGGGGTTGCAGGGACCTTGTGCCGTGCCTAGAACCCCGACTTCTGCTTTCTTTTGCAGGGTTCCTTTCTAATCCCAAACCAATAAACCCGAAACCCCTAAACCTCTAAACCCCTAAACCCCTACACCCCTAAACCCCCAAACCCTAAACGCTGGAAACCCTGAACCATTAAGCCCTCTAAGCCTTAAAATGCCGAGGGACAGGGACGCCAGCCCAACCTGTACATCCTGCCCCGCCAACTGCGGATCGAAGAAGTACCTTGGGTTTAGGGTGTAGGATGGGTTTCGGGTTTAGGGACACTGTCAGCCGCTCAATCCGGCACCCCTAAGACAGACTAGGTTTCAGGACTCGTGGCTCGGGATTTCAAGGCGCTCACAACCCCCTGATGAGTCACGATGCAAGCTACAAAAACTCCTCAACTAACTCGGCCCGGATAGGGTCTAGGGTTTAGAGTTTCGGGGTTAGGGGTCAGGGGTTCAGGCGGTTTAGGGGTCAGGGGTTTTTGGGGCTTAGGGCAATGTGGCCCAGATTGTGGCCCAAATGCTTCGTCCAGTGCTTGTGCAAGGCCGTGGCAAGGAGATACCCGGTGGAATTCAGCGGCGAGTCGAAGGGGGGTAGATGCAAGAATCTTCCTGCGGGAGCGAGTCGAGCAGTCTCCTCCAGGATTTGATGTGTGGCCTCGATGATTTGCCTCCGCTGCCCCAGATCGGAGTAGTCCAGGATAGAGGTGCCTACCACCTCCTTCTTTGCCAGGGGAGCCGGGGATCAGAAAGAAGACTGGCTTAGGGTGTCGGACGTAGGGTTTAGGGTTTAGGGTTTAGGGCTTAGGGTGTAGGGTTTAGGGTTTAGGAACAAACGCGAGCTGCAAGTGATGGGATCTCTCTTCATAAGCAGGCTGCTGCAACCCAGTTCATGGAGTAGGCGTAGTGCACGGTATCCCCGTGGACTGAACACGCCCGCGCCAGCTTGTGGAAGTCTCGGTTGGCTTTAAACTTTCAGAATCATGCAAAGTGAGGCCCTCAGAAAAAAAACTGTTCAAAAGAACAAGACTCTCTTAAACCCGACAGGGGAAAGTAGCT
Organism: Symbiodinium natans; assembly: GCA_905221605.1. Classification (NCBI taxonomy): domain Eukaryota; class Dinophyceae; order Suessiales; family Symbiodiniaceae; genus Symbiodinium; species Symbiodinium natans. The sequence goes on from CAJNDS010002346.1 coordinate 8,602, forward strand.
CGAGGGCCCTGAAACCCTACACCCCAAACCCTAAACCCTAAACCCCTGAAACCCTACACCTTAAACTCTAAACTGTAAACCCCAAGCCCTAGATTCGAAACCCTAACCCCCTAGTGTGGGATCCTAGAAGCTCCTCGGAGTCATGTAGTCCAGCACGTTGGACCACGACCTGAGACAGATTTTTCGAAGCTGCATTTAGGGTTTGGGGCTGGGGGTTTAGGGTCGCTTTTTGGCTGTGGATTCTGGATCCAACTTAAGGTTTAGGGTTTCGGGGTTCTTGGGTTGCGGGCGGTAGGAGCGTTGGCAGTCCCATAGCCCTAAACCCCAGAACCTCCAGCTGTCCAAGAGGCATTGTCCATGGCTGCTGATCAGCAATCCACTTTGCTGTAGACGAGTCTGCCTCAACGAACTCGCAGAGAAGCTCTATCCTGATGATGCCTTTCTGTATCATCGTGCGGAGACGCTGCAGCCTCTGCAGAAGCACCTTCTTACTGGTTCTTACTCGGGAATGCAACCGCTATCGTTCCTCAAAGGGGCTATGTAAGGGGGGGGGCATACCATACCTAACTTCCTCATTGCAGATTGAGAAATGGCAACCCCTAAGCCCAAACCCTAAACCCGAAACCCTGAAGCCTTCGCCAGGCACTTGCCGATGTTGTCTTTCTTCGGTCCGTCTGCCAGATCATCGGCTTCAACTGCAGCGAAAGCCTGGGTTCTAGCATCGGGCAGCTTGATGAGGGACCGACAAAACCCCAAAAAACCCTAAACTCCCTAAATGCCCTTAACACCCTGAAAAACTCCCTAAAATCTCCTAAGCTCCCCTGGGTTTAGGGTTTGGGGTTTGGGGTTTAGGGTTTAGGGAGTAGGGAATCCCGACACCACTGAGGAGCGCTTTCGCCTTGCGCGATTGGTGGAGAGCCGGCTGGGACGGACCACATCGATGGATTGCCGACCTCCGGCTTGCCTTTGCTTCAAAGAACTTCTGAATTTACGTTAGGGTTTAGGGTATAGGGTTTAGGGTATAGGGTTTGGGGTTCTAGGGTTCTAGGGTTCTAGCGTTCTAGGGTTCGAGGGTTCGAGGGTTCTAGCGTTCTAGCGTTCGAGGGTTCTAGGGTTCTAGGGTTCTAGGGGTTTTGGGGTTGTGGGGTTGTAAGGTGTTGCTCTGTGATAAACTTTAGAAGTCTAAGTCTGAGTCTAAGTTGGAACGGCACGTGGAAGTTAGGGTGTTTAGGGTTTTTGGCTTTAGGGTTTAGGGTTTAACGATTTAGGGGTGGCAACAAAGGAAGCCGGATTTCTTACTTTCTCCGTCCATGTTCTGGCAACTCGATTGAAGTCTCCTAGCAGCCCAGCTGCCTGCGTCAAAGACATCCCCTGTCAACAAGTACTGACACATTCGCAGCTGGTCCTTCTCGCGTTTCCTGAGCTAGGTGGGAATCCGGAAGGGTACCAGGAGGACCCTTAATCTTACTCCCCTACTTCACCCCTACATATCATATATAGTCCCTATGTACCTAAGTATCCCCTCAACCCCTGAAGAACCCCTCAGGTCCTCCTGTAGTCCCTTGACAAACCCGAAGCCCTACACCCTAAAACTCAAACCCTAAACCCTTAACCCTCAACCCTAAACCTCAAGCCCTAAGCCCTAAGCCCTAAGCCCTAAACCCTAAACCAAAATTGTGTAGCTTGGCTGGTTCAGTCGACTTTCGAATTCCTCGTGCACACTTCTCAAAGCAACCGAACAAAAACAAACAGACAATCTACGACATACAGAGTTTAGGGTTTAGGGTTTAGGGTTTAGGCTTTAGGGTAGAGGGCTTACTTATCCTAGGGGAAGTAAAGGTTAACCTTTGGGAAGTTGAAGGGAATAGAATACCCCAAAAAGGTCAGAGGGTCACCCACTCTACTACTAAGCTTCTATCGCAACAACACGACATAGTGAGTCCAAGATCTGCCAAGCCTCATGGAGGGGATATCTGTTCCATTGCGGCCTTAGCAGCAGAGGCTCCAGTTCTTGGGGCGCTTTTGCTGTTGAAACCAAAGTCCGAATAGGTTTAGGGTTTAGGGTTTAGGGTTTAGGGTTTAGGGTTTAGGGTTTAGGGTTTAGGGTTTAGGGTTTAGGGTTTAGGATTTAGGGTTTAGGGTTTAGGGTGATGAAGGTTTGTGGGGAAGTGCGCAAAGCCACCCCCCACGTCGAGCTGGCCTTGGCTGACACCTCTTGCACGTCCAGAAAACTCCAGCGGCTTTGCACTCCCACAGGGTTTAGGGTTTAGGGTTTAGGATTTAGGGTTTAGGGTTTAGGGTTTAAGGTTTAGGGTTTAGGGTTTAGGGTTTAGGGTTATATAGTACATACTTGGGCCTTAAAGGGGGTTCCCATATAGTATCTTTAGGGCCCAGGTATATACTACATGGGTACATGGACCCTTTGGGACTCAGCTCATGGAGATCAGCCGTGTCTTGCTAGGGAATGAGGGAATGAGGTACCTACATACTCCCTAGAGCCCTAATTCCCCTCATTCCCTACTAAGAACCAGGGGGATGATGTGGCTGTAGGGTTTAGGGTTTAGGGTTTAGCTTGAACCTAAACCCCCCAAGACTTGCGTACTCGCAGTCCGCTCATAGACGGGGCAGCTGTAAATTCAACCACACAATGAGACCTCGGGTCGAAGCAGAACCAGCGTCTCTGCCTCTAAAGCTAAAACCCTAGCACCCTAACACCCCAAACATCAAGCTTTACATAAGCCCCCGAAACCCCAAAACATCAAGCTCTATATTCCATACTCTAAATTCTAAGCCCCGACACCCAACCCAGGCCGCAAACCCCTCAACCTGGAACCCTGCACCCCCCCCAACCCCCTCCTGGTAGCCCAGTAACTATATGATAATAAGGGCAGCCTTCTGGGTTGGTTACTTTATAAGGAAACCCTGAGCCAAAACAAAGCGAACTGGGTACCACTGGGCTACCAACCAAGCCCTTTACATTCCACCCAGCAGCCTTCCCGGGTCTTCAACCAAAGCTTTCGGGCTTGGAGAAGCGGAACCGGCGTGGCCGCGGCCCAGTGGGACAAGAAGGACTTCCTAGGGTTTAGGGTTCAGCTTGGGATGACTTCTTGGACTTTGTAAAGATCCAGTCAGAGGTTTGGGGCTTAGGGTTTAGGATCTAGATGCAGGTTTGAGGGTTTAGGGTCTCGGGATCGGGCCATCTTCTTCATCGTGTTGCCCGTCACCTTCAAAATGCGCATTTGCTTCCATCACAAAGTAATAACTTGCAACCTTTGCAACCGAGTACAAGGCACGCTTGCTGTTCTTAAGCTACATAACAAATTTCCTAGCTGTTGAAGCTGGTTTCAAGAAGATTTTCTAGACCTTGGCACAGTGCAGTATGTAGCGTTGCTCGTTTCATCGGTTGAACAGATCCAATAGCACACACACACAATGCATACGCACAAACTTAACTGCGCAGGCGAGCTCGTTACTTCATTCAGAACTTCAACAAGTCTAAGCCCTAAACCATCAACCCCCTGAAGCCCTTAAGTCCCCATGAAGTGCTAGACTGGGAATCTCAGGGGCCCCGATCTCCAAAACCCCAGGTTTAGGTTTTAGGGTTTAGGGTTTAGGGTTTAGCCGTATACTTAGGGTCCTACACCCCAGCAGCTGCTCCGATTCCATACCAGGCTTCACCTGCTCTTGGTCCACACTCCTGGCCACTCCTCCCGCGACTTCAGCGAAGTGCTTTGCAGCCGCTTTACCTCGGCGCTTGGGAGCTTCTGGCCTTGGGCCTACCCCTGACTACTGCAATTAAGGAGGGTTTCTGGGATGCTCCCCCTTACACTAACAGTCCTTAATATGGATGAAAAAAAGGGTGGTACTATAACCCCTACTAAGAACTGTTTGTATAAGGGCGAACATCCCAAAGGGTTTAGAAACAACGGGGGGTTTAGGGTTCAGGGTTTGGAATATCGGGGGGGGGGGGGGGTATAGCAGCCCACAAGGTCTCTAGCAAAAGAAAACTGCGGTTTTTGTGGTTGCACAGTGCCGCGGGTCAAGCTCTAAAATGCTCCGCTGCTAACCTTAAACGCTAAACCCTAGACCCTAAACCCTAAACCCTAAAGCCTAAACCCGTTCCGTCTGTGGCCCGTGCGAGAGCCCGAAGCTTTCAACCGACCGGTTCTGGCCCCTTGCAATAGGTGAACGACCTGGACAGCCGAAGTCGCCATACTAGCCTTTAGACCCCATACTCGCCTTTAGACCCCCCCCCCCCCCCCCCGAAAATCCCATCCCTCAACCCTAAACCTTAAAACCTTAAGCCCTTAAACCCCTAACCCCTAACCCCTAACCCCTAAACCCTAAACCCTAAACCCTAAACCCTAAACCCTAAACCCTAAACCACAAACACATCCATCCCCGAGCTCCCCCGCACCCCCAAAGAAGCCGCAAAGAATCTTACAGCGCGTTTTTGGAGAGCACAAGCCCCACTGCCCTTCCCCCCATACAAGTTTATTCAACCATTGTGGGATGTCCCTGAACCCCTAAACCCCAACCCTCAACCCACGCCCGAAGCCCGAAGCCCTAAGCCCGAAGCCCCAAGCCCTAAGCCCTAAGCCCTTAGCCCTAAGCCCAAACCCTACATAGAGGGTTCAGGCTTAGGACTTTTCCATCGCGCTCGGGGCTCCACCTGGACGCCACACCGAAGCGTACACGCAAAACCCTATAACCCCCCCAACACCCTGAACGAAAACCTAAAACCTAAACCCTAAACCCTAAACCCCTAAACCCCTAAACCCTAAACCCTAAACCCCTAAACCCTAACTCCTATAACCCTAAACCGGACCAGTTGCTGCAGGTGGAGGAGTACCAAGCCTGAAGGACGTGCTCAAGTGGGATGTCGCGCTTCAACATCTCCGCTATGACCTGGCTGAACCCGTTTACTGAGCTTACTGAAGTTCTGGGATTAGGATTTTAGGGCTTTCGGTGAAGGGTTTGGGGCTTAGGGTTTCGGGTTCAGGGTTTGGGGGGGGGGGGAATTCGGGACCCCATCAAAGGAATCGAGAACCTATTCCCCTGGGATGCCTCATGCAGCGGCCCACTTCCTAATCAGTGTTAACGGAGCATTTTGGATATGCAGTCTACATACATAATAAGTATAGAAAAAAGATAAAAATATATATATATATATATGTAGGGACGATATGGGGATAGTTTATGGCGAATCACGAGTGCCCCGGTAAACCACAAACGCTTGCTGAAGCTTTCACCAGGTCCGAGACTTCAGAAGAGCCAACGCCCCGGGTTTAGGGTTTAGGGTTTAGGGTTTAGGGTTTAGGGTCAGGGTTTAGGGTTTAGGGTCAGGGTTTAGGGTTTAGGGTTCAGGGTTCAGGGTTTAGGGTATTTCCCATACCTCAAAGACTCAAAGCCTATACTGTCTGCAAAGGTGCACGTGATTTGTAGATGTCCCCGAATAGGCCCCCGGAACCCTCGCCGCCTTGCTTTTGGCCACGGAGTACGCGCTGGCGTCCACGCCGATGAAGCGCAGCGGCCCCAACACGTTCTTCAGGGAGCCGAAACTTGTGATTCGGAGCTTCACGGTTTAGGGTTTAATTAGGGTTTAGGGTTTCAACCCTGGAGCCGTAAATCCTACTGTGTGTCGCAAAACTCAGAAGCCCTAAACCCCGAAGTAAGGCCCTCAAAAGCCTGAGTACTGCCTTACATGGGATTCTGAAAGGGGGAACAATAGGCGCATTTTTTGGAAGGGAAGGGAGGGGACACGGGGAGGGTTGTCTCCCCCCTCGGCTGCAACTTGTGGGATATGCTTTGGCTTCCACAACAGGGATTTTAGTGGTTGCAAGACTTTTGGGACTGAACCAAAACCGTAAACCCTATACCCTAAGCCCTAAACCCTACACCCTAAACCCTAAACCCTCAAACCTTAACCCTAAACCCCAAACCCTAAACCCAAAACCCTCTTTTGCCAGGCCTGCCTTCGAAGGCTCATCACGCAGCTCGCAGGACAACAGCAGGCCGAGGTCGTTAAAACCTACCGCCACGTGGGTCGTGCCCTTGTGGAGGATGTCTCGCCTTTCGGGGATTTAGGGTTTGGGGTCTTAGGGATTAAGTTTTTAGGGATTTAGGGTTTAGGGTTTTAGGGATTAAGTTTTTAGGGATCTAGGGTTTAGGGTTTTAGGGATTAAGTTTTTAGGGATTTAGGGTTTAGGGATTTAGGGTCAGAGGGTTTAGGGTTTAGGGTAACAAGGCTATAGGATGCTCTAAGGCATGATCTAGGTCAAGGTCGAGGTTTTCGGGCTCTTGGAGTTCTAGACTGTTGGGTTTAGGGTTTAGGGTTTAGGGTTTAGGGTTTAGGGTTTAGGGTTTAGGCTAAGAGGGCTTCAGGGTGCAGAGATCTCCCACGCAATGCCCAGCTCCACAGCTGCAGGCCAACCCCACCCCCAAGCACCCTTGCCACCCCCCAACCCTAAACCCTAAACCCTAAACCCTAAACCCTAAACCCTAAGCCCTAAGCCTCAAGCCCCAAGCCCCAAGCCCGAAGCCCTAAACCCTAAGCCCGAAGCCCTAAGCCCTAACCCTGAACGCCCTGGAGTCCTCAACCTTGCAACCAAAAAGGCTGAGCTCCCTTCAAGCCCCCCTCAAGCCCTCAACCCTGACGTCCCCTCAGCCTGCAGCAGTGGTTGCAGAAGCCTAGGTTTTGCGGAAGCATAGGAACCAAAAAGGTCTTAATGTAGGGCTTCGGGCTTAACTTTGTTGCATAAGGGAACCTAACTGTACACTACAAACCGTTTTGAAACCTCTGGTCTGGAACTCTCTAAAACGGTAAACGCCCTTGAAACCCCAAGCCACAGAACGCGCTTGAACAAGATTACCATAAACAAACGGATTCCACCTTATTTCGTGTACAGCTCCATGACGCTCCGTATCTAACAACCCAGAAATGGGCACCATTGCGGGTAGGACCGGGTAGGACCCTAACGCCCTTAACACAACTGAATACCCTAAAGCCCCCGAAACCCCAAACCCCAAACCTGTTAAGCCCCACACAACACACGAACAAAGTGTCCCCCTGGTTCTTCGCAGGGAATGAGGGAATTAGGGCCCTATACTATACCCTTTAAGGGATTCAAAAAGGTACCTCATTCCCTCACTCCCTAGAACCAGCCAACCCTAAGCCCTAAACCCTAAACCCTAAACCCTAAACCCTAAACCCTAAACCCTAAACCCTAAACCCTAAACCCTAAACCCTAGGCACACGCAAAAAGTGTACCATTTGGTGGGTCCTGGGAGCTGGTCCGGATGAGCTCCGAGTACCGCTGCTTGTCCACCTCCTCGCGAGCCCTGGTCTCAAGGATCGTTGCTTTTTGTTGACAAAACCCTTGCAAACCCCTCAAACCCCTGAAAACGAAAATGAAAGAATAAAGACACGGAAGAACTGGGACAGCCTTAAACCCCTGACCTCTGAACCCTGAACCCCTAAATCAAACCTTCAAACCCTAATCCTTTTCCCCTGAACCCTTAACTCTGAACCCTAAACCAAACCCTAGACCTGGAACCCTAAAACCCTGAACCTTAAACCCCACAACTAAACCCTAAACCCTAAACCCTACACCCTACACCCTACACCCTACACCCTACACCCTACACCCTACACCCTACACCCTAAACCCTAAACCCTAAACCCAAGACCATCCAACCCCCAAAACCCTTGGAAGCCCTGAGCTGCCTGATGATGCTCCCGGGCATCAGCGGCGAGTGCCTGGCAACCGGGGACTTTTGAGTCCTTCCCGTGTGGCCCCCTAAGATGTTTAGGGTGGTTTAGGGTTTAGGGTTTAGGGTTTAGGGTTTAGGGTTTAGGGCTTAGGGGTGGACTTTTTTTGTTTTGGGGTGTGGACCTCTTGTTGTTGGGCTCGGGCTTGCTTTTTTTGTTTAGGGTGTATAGGTGTTTATTTGGTTTGGTCGGGTTTAAATTAGGGCCCGCTCTCTTCTCGACTAAGCAGACGACGACGAAAAAGGGCCCAGAATTTGGGTGAATACCCGTGGGCATCGCTCCTAAACGGAAGCCTATCCTTCGTAGGTTCACGAGCGTTCTTCAAGTACAGGGTTTTAAAAAGGCTAGGCTAGGGGTCGAACGCCTGCTTTCTGGGTGTCTTTCTAGTTGTGCTTGTCCGCTTACCCTATGCCCGCAGGGCTTAGGGTTTAGAACATGAAGTGCAAGAGGAAGCCACGAACCCGCAACGACGGGCAAACAAACGCCCCAAAACACCATGGACCCTAAACCCTATAAACCCTATAAACCCTATAAACCCTATAAACCCTATAAACCCTATAAACCCTATAAACCCTATAAACCGTATAAACCCTATAAACCCTATAAACCCTATAAACCCTGGAAACCCTAGAAACCCTAGAAACCCTAGAAACCCTAGAAACCCTATAAACCCTATAAACCCTATAAACCCTATAAACCGTCTAGACCCTAAAAGACCTCGCCGGGCTGCTCTGCATACCACTGGGCTCCCAGTGTGCCATTGAAGCGCTTGAACAGGGAGGCTTCGTCGAACCTGTCTTTCTGCCGGGTTCGGGGTTCTAGGGGGGGGCCCTCTATGTAGTCTAGGGCTTAGGGTTTAGGGGTGACGGCGCTTTAGGTGCAGGGATTGAACGACTTTAGGGGGGGCTTAAGAATTGGAGGTTGAAAGTTTAGGGCTGTACCTTACTTGCTTTCGTTGACAGGTGCATCTGATGACCTCAGAACCTGAACACCTGACACCCTGAACCCACTTAGGGCAGCGGTCCCTTTATCTTGGGCACTGAATTGGGGCACCCCTTCCCCTCGCTTCTGTACCCCATAACACCCACCCCTCTGCCCCCTCTGCCCCCAAAAGCCCACAACTTTTCGAGGGCTGGAACAAATCTGAAACAAACTTCATTATACATGCAGTGTTGGCTTAGGGTTTAGGGTTTAGGGTGTGGGGTTTAGGGTCTATGGTTTAGGGTTTAGGGTTTTCAGGGTTTTCGGCAACAAGCAACTTAACAGAACAAATGAGGTCAGCACCACGGAGGCAGAGCCTCTGCAATCTCAATCCACAACCTCGGAAACTACCCTGAGTCTTATAACAACCCCAATGCCCTTAAAGGGGGATGCCGAGGGGCTGCATTGTTCCCTGCTGTAATGCCCACTCAGTCATCCATGGGCTCGTCAAGGCGTGGGCGTACGATTCACGCCTTAAGAGCGAATGCCGGACCCTTCCCTGCTTCTATGCCACTTACTATCGATGAGTTCTCCGGTTGTGCTACTTATGTGCAATATACGGATGTGTTAATACTATTCCTATTCGTGTTTCATTGTGGTGATCCATATTGCGATGATTATGAATATGAGGATTATGATTACTTCGAGTCGGTTGCCCCGTGGCCTGGGATTGGCAAGGGTGCCCCTCTTTGCTTAAAGGGGTTTATAAGGGAACCGACCCCCAAAAGGGAATAAGAGAACCTTGAACCACAAAAAGGGTACCACTGGGCTGGCAGGTTTGTAGGATTTCAGGGGCGTTGAATCTCAGGCGGCTTACAGGTGCGTAGAGTTCAGACTTCCGGATTTTCGTACGCCCAAAAGGTTTAGGGCTTAGGGGGGTAGGGCTTAGGGTTTAAAACGCCCCTTGACCCCAAAACAGGTCTCAGGATAGTGTTCGGACGAAGCGGCAGTAGCTGCTGGCAATGCTGCATGGATTCAGGATCCGACGTCGGCAGGCCGCACTGCTTTGGAAACTGCACGTGGAAGGTGGGCACTTTGCGCATGCATAGCGGGCCAAACTGCTCCTTCATCCAGGGTAAAGGGTTTAGGGTTTAGGCTTTACCCTAAACCCTAAACGCCTGATGTCATATAGCGGTCGGACTAGTTACTAACCTTAAGACCTTCTCCCTAAACCCTTTGAACGCGATAGACCATGTGCACACTATAAACCCTCTAAACCCCTAGTCAAACCCTTTTCAAACCCGATAGAACCCTCTGAAACCCTACAAAACCCACTCTAAACCAACTCTAAACCCCTAAACAAATCCAACGAGAAACCCTATAAACCCACTATAAACCCACTATAAACCCACTATAAACCCACTCTAAACCCTAAACGAATCCAACGAGAAACCCTATAAACCAACTCTAAACCCACTATAAACCCACTCTAAACCCTAAACGAATCCAACGAGAAACCCTATAAACCCACTATAAACCCACTAGAAACCCACTCTAAACCCTAAACAAATCCAACGAGAAACCCTCTCCTGCAGCTTCTTCTTGGCATCCGGAGGTGCAAGATCCAGCATCGCTCCAAGCGCCATCCTTGGAGGGTTTTAAGGGTGGGTTTGGCCCACTCCAAGTTTGGGACGGTTTAGGGTTTAGGGTTTAGGGTTTAGGGTTTAGGGTTTAGGGTTTAGGGTTTAGGGTTTAGGGTGTAGGGTTTAGGGTTTAGGGTTGAGGGTTGAGGGTTTCGGGTCTAGGGTTAGTAAGGCTTACTTTAGGGTTCAGGCTTTTTTTGGTTGTGGGGGCATTCCTGGAATCTAGAGAAACACAACCGGTGCATCATGGACCTTGCTCCAAGATCCCAGCTCACGATCAGAAGCCAAAACCCAGTCCCTGCAACCGCAAAAAGCCGAACCCTCAAATTCTCAACCCAAAAGCCCGAAACACAAAAAGGTTTAGGGTTTAGGGTTTAGGATTTAGGGTTTAGGGTTGAGGGTTGAGGGTTGAGGGTTGAGGGACACAACAAAACAACAACAGACATCATCTGGCATCCAGGCTGAGCAGCAGCTCGTCCGGTGTACAGGAGTCTTGTCTGGACAACAGCTCCTCCGACTCATGGTTTACCCAGAGACTCTCAAACCCTTAATTAAGGAACCCTAATATGATTTAAGGTGTATTCCTTAAATAAGTAGTTTTGGAGTCTCTGGGAAGGACTTAAGGCGTTCTTGACCTTTACAGAGGAAACTCTCAAAAACTCTAAACCTCAAACCCTATATGCCATTAACCGCCCTAAGCCCTAAATCAAGGTTTTGAATGGCTTTTGTTGATTTTCTGGGGGGGGGGGGGAGGTTTGTCGCAGAACCGACCGTGCAAAAAAAACACACACCGTACCAGAAGGGCTGTACTTACTCAGGGGTTCCCCTACTACCCCCCTTTATATACACCCCCTAGGTTCTCCCCAATAATGAGGCTGCTTAGGGAAAGAAAGAAAGGAGCTCCCTGCTGCTGATACAGGCCGGCCTACTTTTGAGGGCGGGGCCAACGCTGAAAGAACCCTTCTTCTGTGGGGAATCGACCAGCAAAAGAATGGGCGTGTAGGGCTTATGTATATAGACCTGCGTCAAGCCAGTACGCTTATGTAAACCCTATCTGTGTCTTTACCATCCTCTTCGCCGGACGGGATAACCTTGTACGCCAAATCTTGCAACGCCACTATGTAGTCCAAATGATTCAGCGGCTTGCCATCTATCTCGTCACCAGCGCCAGCGGACGGTTGGGCTGGGTTCTCAACCGTGAAAAGATCCTTGTCGAACTTGTTCTCACGGTTGCTGTCGTCGCCCATGCCAAGCACAGGTCTTCCCTGCTCCAATGCCGCCTTAGCAGTAACGTCTGCCTGGCGAGCCCTCATAGCAGCCTCGCTCTCTTGATCTACCGGCACATGTCCACCGTACCGCAACGCTAAACCCTAAACCCTAAACCCTGAACCCTAAACCTGAACCCTAAACCCTAAACCGAAGTGCACCACAGCAGGTGCTTCATAAGGAGCTGCGTCAGAAGGCCCAGTGGCACAAGCGTTGGTGAACAACTTAGGGATAGTTGAGCCTAATGGAGGTTTTTACCGGGGATCCGAGGGGGGGTAGGTAGTATGGAGGAGAGTTGTACGGAAACCCATGTCTTGGGGGTGGTTTGCTTACGGGCTCTTAAAGTCTTAGTCGGGAAAAAACCCCTTAGAAGGGCATATATATGTATGTATATATATATATATATCGGGGGATAGAAGGTGCCGAAATCCCTCATGCTTTGCCAAGTGCCAGGTTTAGTTGAGGCTTTAGGCTAGTGCTTCTCTTAGGGTAGTTACATGGTCCCTTAATAGCCCCCTAATTGGGGAACCTTTATAAACCCCTTATGTACCGCACAACAACCCCAGCGCCCCTACCTCAGAACCCTTTAAGGAGGTCAGGGGCCATATTATGGGGCCATGCATTAGGGTTTAGGGTTTAGGGTTTAGGGTTTAGGCTCCAGATGCTCCAGAAAGTCCCAAGCCCTAAGCTCTCAACACCTGTCATTCCCCTTACTACCCGAGAATGGCCATGCCTGCATGAAGCCTTCCCGCATCTGAAACTGTTGCCTGGGAAGCATGCTGTGGGTTAGGGTTTAGGGTTTAGGGTTTAGGGTTTGGGGTTTGGGGTTTGGGGTTTGGGGTTTGGGGTTTGGGGTTTGGGGTTTGGGGTTTGGGGTTTGGGGTTTGGGGTTTAGGGTTTAGGGTTTAGGGCTCAGGGGAGTCCGCCGACCCTGGCGGCGCGTTGGATGGGAAAAGGCACCTAAACCCGCCCCCCCCCCTACCCTACCCCCCCCTACCCCCTCCCCCCCCCCCCCCACCCCCCCCCCCCCCTCCCCCCCCCCCCCCCCCCCTACCCCCCCTACCAATTGATGGGGCTGCCCTGGCCTTCAAGCTGGCTTCAGCTCCTGTTTGGGTCCCAACATTTCACAGAGGCTCAAGCACATCGCGTTTAAACCTTTCAACTATGCTCCAGCGGGGTCGGCGGCTTGAGCCGGAGGCTCTTAAATTTTAAGGGCTTGGCGTGGGGTATCCATCCGAGATACAATCAATCCACTCCTGGGCGGCCAGGAGAAACCTTTCGCCACCAGCCACAAGCCTACTACAAGCCTAAGGCACATGAAAGGTTTAGGGTTTAGGGTTTAGGGTTTGGGGTTTGGGGTTTGGGGTTTGGGGTTTAGGGTTTAGGTAGGCACATGCAGTTGCCAAAAGGCCTGACCACATCCCACATTCATACAAGTTCAGGATTTACAGCAGGGCGCAAAACAAAACAACAACAACCAACCAGAAATCCGGAGGACCACATGCACCAAGAACCAAGTTACGTCATGGGACTGCAAACCCATCATATTCTGTACATGCTTTCTAAACCCTAAACCCTGAACTCTGAAACCTAAACCTTCTAACCGTCTCACCTCTTGGACTCATGCGGCCTCTTTTCCGCCGTGGCACTCTGTCGGAACAGCGGACACGGGCTTGACGCCCACGGCGCTGGCTCGCCGCTCCTTCAGCTGCCTCACATGGAGGCTGATGCGCGTCGGGAGGCTGGTTGGGGTTTAGGGTTTAGGGTTTAGGGTTTAGGGTGCAGGGTTTTGGGTTTTGGGTTTGCGGTTTGGGGTGAAGGAAATGAGAGGCCCGAAAAAGTAGGGAGTGGACCGCACTAGAAATCCGCAAAAGGGCCCGTTGTTGCAGTTGTACGGGTCAACCTCCACTATGGTTCTTTTGGGGCTTCGTGCTTTTGCAACAGGAGACATGTCTATAGGGGTGCCTTACATGGGAAATCTCACAAACAGTTCTGGAACTCAGAGATTTTGGCTTAGGGCCCCCTCACCCCCCAGTGCGAGTGAGCGTCTTGGCTTCGGCTTGGACGCCAGGCAGAGGCACAGTGTCCAGAGCAGTGGAGCAGCTGTCGTCACCCAACCTTCGATGAGGAGTTCTGCCTTTAACTTGGTTTTGCTATTTAACCACCGACGAAAAGTTTAACTTTTCGCTCCCTTAATATGAAATTAATATGAAATTAGAGGAACCCTGAACTTATAAAGTGATAAAGTTGTAGTAAAGTCCCACCTAGTTTACCCTGCCAGATCGGCAGGCGCCAGCCCATCGCCCTGCGCAAACTTTGGACCCTCCAGCTTTAGGGGGCTTAGGGTTTAGGGGGTCTAACTCTTCAGAACAATGGGCATCACATGATGCATGTCCACTACAACACAAGGAGTGAAGTCCTGCAACATAACACGATAATATACGTCTCAAAGTTACTATACATCATCTGTGAAGTTCTAATTATGGCAACTCCCCGGAAAGGTACCCCCCCTATAACACAAGTATCCACCTTGCTTCCAAAAAACCTCAACCCGAAACCCTCTTTTCGGAAACCCCCCTGATGCTAGTTGCTGAGTACCCTGGGCCAAAAAAGGTGAACCTTTCCTAGAATTATATATACTCCAGAAGGTTAAGAACCTAGTCAGCTACTAAGCTATGCTACTTTGGTTGCTCTTTAACCCCCCACTAAAAGTTTAACTCTTAGCTGCCTTAATGTGAAATCAGAGGACCCTCAAGTTTTAAAGTGATACAGTTGTAGTAAAGTCCCACCTAGATACAAGCCTTCACCTTGCTTCCTGGCCGCCCCTCCAGCGAACGCGCACGGCGGATCCAGAGCTTCTCCAGCAATGAGTTGCTCCCTGAGGGGAGGAGATGGCTGCGAAGCTGGGGAGGTTTAGGGTTTGGGGTTTGGGGTTTGGGGGGGTTAGGGTTTGGGGTTTAGGGTTTGGGGTTTAGGGTTTAGGGCTACGGATTTAGGGTGTAGGTGTAGGGTATGGGTCTTAGGTGTTGGGTGTCTGAAGGGGCTTCGAACGCCCGGGGGAGAGGCATCGGGGGGGGGGGGGGGTGGAGTTCGAGTTGCTGCATGCGCCTAAGCCCTGATCCCTACTTTGGAGTAGCCCTTGGGAGTTTTTTTCAGGTACAAGTAGCTTTGGGAAACCATAACCAACAAAAACTAATAACACTGGGGGTTGCCTTTTGAAGCCCTTTGAGAATCATTTATAAACAGGTTCCCTTCAAAAGGGATTTAAAGGCAAATTTAAAATTATACCCAAGCAACACCCAGAAAAGTATCGTGCTCCTAAGCCCTGATACAACTTAGCTTTGGAGTAGACCCTGGAAAAAAAGTATATACTTTTTGGGTAATAAGTAGCAATAATAGGAACCCAGAACCAAAAAAAGTATTAAAGTATCGTGCTCCTAAGCCCTGATACAAGGAGCCCTGCCTCCCGGCAGCAGGACAGCCGTTGAACTGTGAGCCAACGCCTCCTGCAACCCAACCAAAACACCGGAAAAAAATACAACAACAAACAGACTGCACTCCAAACCCTAAACCCGAAACCCTGAACCCTAAACCCTAAACCCTGAGACCCTGACTTTAACATGGGTTGACAGTTTCAGGCTTAGCATGTCTCGAAGAGTTAGCGCAGCCCCCCCCCCCCCCCCCCCCCCCCCCCCCCCCCCCCGAAGAGTTAGCGCAGCCCCCCCCCCCCCCCCCCTCCCCTCCCTCCTCCCCCCCAAGCCTCCTTTTCATTGTTCGTTTTTTTTGAAGCAAAATAGGGGATTTTGAGATTGAGGGGACAGGACTGTTTTTCAAGACCCCCCTAATTCCTGTTGCAGGAGTTCGGGGTTGTTGCCCTATGAGCCCTTCAAGGGGGCACCACATGCAGAGTCCATGCGGATGCACCCCAGACGCCCCAAACCGTAAGCTGAGGCATCTAGACCCTAAACCCTAAACCCTAAACCCTAAACCCTAAACCCTAAACCCTAAACCCTAAACCCTAAACCCAAGAGCCCTAAACCCTAAATCCTAAACCCTAAAAGACTCATCGATTGCCCACTGCGTTGAGCACCCAGGTCCTTGTACTTCTGAAGCTCGAGGCATGTCTGCGCCATGTTGCCGAGCAACACGGCGATTCCTGAAACGTGTTTTGTTTTTTTGGGGGGGATTAGGGCTTAGGATTTAGGGTTTAGGGTTTAGGGCTTAGGGTTTAAGGTTTAGGGTTTAGGGCTGAAGGCTTGGGGTTTTGGGCTTGCTTCTCTACAAGAACTCGAACATTATGAGCTTTGAGCTAGTTTGATAATTGATGGCCCTTGTCGATGTGACCCAAGAAGAATAATCAAAGGCATCTTCCCAAAAGTTGCCCATCATGGGACGACTGGCTGGTTCTTAGTAGGGAATGCGGGAGTGAGGGCCCTATATATACCCTCTAAGGGATGATATAGGGCCATCATTCCCTCATTCCCTACTAAGAACCAGGGAGAATATTCAATATTTGGTTTTAGGTCTGCCTCTAACGCCGGCGTCGGTGGCTTTATCAGAAGTCCCGAAGCCCTAGATCCTGACAAAACCTTCAAGCTTGTCCGTTCCCCAACAGTACACCCCAAAAGCCCTGAACCCTGAACCCTAAACCCTACACCCTAAATCCGAACACAAGGCAGCTCACCGTCGGGCACCGGGAACTTCAGGTGGCATTTGAAGGCTTCGGATTTTAGGGGCTTTAGGGCTTGCGGGTTTAGGGCTTTAAGGCTTTCGGGTTTCCAAGGTTTAGGGCTTTGGGGCTTTAGGGTTTCCAGGGCTTAGGGCTTAGGGCATAGGGTTTGGGATGGCTTGAAGCGCGCATCACGGAAAGGGTTTGCATGGATGGCCCGAGATCCCAGTCTACAGTGGCAAGCAGGGCAATTCGACTTCACAATGCTCCTGGACTCGCACCTCAACCCCTCTGCCCTCAAGCCCTTGAGGGTTTAGGGTTTAGGGTTTGTAGGGTTTAGGGTTTAGGGTTTAGGGTTTAGGGTTTAGGGTTTAGGGTTTAGGGTTTAGGGTTTAGGGTTTAGGGTTTAGGGTTTAGGGTTTAGGATTTAGGGTTTAGAACCACACAACCCCTGGCCGTCGGAGCTCCATTCGCCGCACCGTGCTTCATCAGTGCGCAGCTGTAGAGCTGATCTGCTTCAACGTACCTTTTGCGGGTTTCCCTAGGGTTTAGGGTTTAGGGTTTAGGGCCCTCTATACTGCCCCCCCGGTAGGTTCCCCCCAGAATTAAGGCTGTTTAGGGAGAATTAAGCCGAATTAAGGCTTTCAAGAGGGGGATTTCAAGAGGGGGAGGGTCGCATGGGGGGTAGTAGGGAAACCCATCGACCAACCTCCAGGGTTACGAGGTTGGGGCTGTAGCCTAGGGCTGTAAGGTAGAGTTTCGGGCTTGAAATGTGAGGTCTTGAAGAGGATCCCCCGCCCATGCCCCCATTCGCCTAAGCCCGAAACCCTAAAACCGCCAAAGTTCAAAAACCCTGAGCCCTAACGCCCGAAAATCCTAAACCCGAAAAACCTAAACCCCCAACCCCCAACCCTAAAACCCCCCTAACCCCAAACCCTAAAATACTCAAAAAGCTACAACAAGCTAAAATCCTCCATCCCCCAAACCCTCAAGCCCTCCTCGTAGCCCTAATCCCTAAGCCCTAAACCTAAACCCTAGGGGGGCGCTTCTCCCGGATGAAGAGTTCCTTGGCCTCCTCTTTCAGCGCTTGCCACGTCTTGGGCTCGCTTCCTTGGGGCTTTCGGCTTCGAGGGAGTTAGGTTTCAGGGCTTTAGGGTTAAGGGTCAGGGTTAAGGGTTAGGGTTAAGGGGTTTAGGGTTGTAGGGTTTTAGGAGGTTTGGGGTTTTACGTAGAGTTTTGTGTCTTTAAGGGTTTTAGGGTTTCGCCGTGGATCGGATGAATTTAAGGCCGCCTCTTAGGCTTAGGGTTCCGGGTTTAGGGGCGGCTTCATGGTTTCGAAAACCCTAAACCCTAAACCCTAAACCCTGAACAAAAAGCCTGAGGACAAGGAAGTCCGGGATTCCCCGCACCACGGTCCAACTGGCCCAGACGACTACGTCAGGCCGTCGCAACCAGTGAAGCTCTGGCTGGGTGCTCGCAGGACCTTAGGGTTTAGGGTTTAGGGTTTAGGAGGGTTTAGGGTTTAGGAGGGTTTAGGGTTTAGGAGGGTTTAGGGTTTAGGGCTTAGGAGGTTCATGGAGGGTATATACTTCTTTCCCGAGTTCCTTAGAAAGACCCTCAGCCCGAAACCCTGAATGAACCCCTGAACCCTGAACCCTCAACCCTAAACCCTGAACCCTAAACCCTGAACCCTGAACCCTGAACTCTAGACCCTAAACCCCAAACCCTAAACCCTGAACCAGAACCCTAACCTTCGTTTCACCAGCAGCGTGAGCCAAGCGACCACACTTCTTCGATGCCTCTTGCAGCCTCTTCCTAGCAAGCACGGTCTCTCAGGGCCCAGAAATCTGCGAGCACGGGTGCCCGAAATCCAGACAAATTTGGGGGGCTGCGCCAAATTCTGGGCCATCTTTATGTAGCCTAAACTTTCAAGATTGTGCCACAGAAGAAGATCAAGCCTAAATCAACCCTGCTCTTTGCACTAGCTAGACTTTTGCATCAACCCCGATTTGTATTGGCCCGCAATAGGAGTGCGGCCACCTCCATCAAGTACCGTGAGCTTGAACGTTAAGCTTAGGGTTTAGGGTTTAGCATTTAGGGTTTAGGGTTTGGGGTTTCGGGTTTAGGGTAAAACTCTTGTCGGTCTGGCCTGGCTTTCACGTTCGCTCGGTCCAGGTGGACGGCGACACCAGCATATCTTAAAGCGGAGAAGTTGTGAAAGTAGCTGTCGAAGTTCAGCATACACTGCGCCTCCACAAACTTTTGTGCAGGGTTGGAAGCCGGAATTGTCAGATCCCCATGCCAGCTCGAATTATCCCCCCCAAGAACCCAAAGCCTAAACCCTAAACCCTAAACATTTGTATATGGAGCTCTATAAGAACAAACCGAAAAAGGCAGGCTCTGGGCTTTGGGGTTCTCGAAGATTGGCAGGAGTCGGCCGGGAAGGCATGGAATCTTAATCTCCGATCATATTGGGCTTGGGGCCCCTTGGGGCTTAGGGTTTAGGGTTTAGGGTTTAGGGTCCGCGTAAATTTTTGGGGGTTTTCGAGTTGAGTCCTGTAGGGCTTTGGGGTCAGGTGTCCATAAGCCCTTCACCTCGTTGCTGTATAGCATGCCCTAACCCTAAACCTAAACCCTAAACCCTAAACCCTCTAAGCCTTGTTGCTGTAGAGTATGCTGAGCTCCTCCCTCTCGTTGCTGAGTCGGTGTAGGCCTCCCAGGGGACGGATTGGGAGCTCGCAAGTCTAAACCCCCAAACCCCAAACCCCAAACCCCAAACCCCAAACCCCAAGCCCCAAGCCCCAAACCCCAAACCCCAAACCCTAAACCCTAAACCCTAAACCCCAAACCCTAACCCTAAACCCTAAACCCTGGTTTCGGCCCCTGGATCCACTGGCCCCGGCCTTGCTGATACGCATCCAGGGCTTTCTGGAACTGCTTGGCCTGAAAGCATCGGTTCCCGAGCTCCTTGACAGGTTTAGGGTTTAGGGTTTAGGGTTTAGGGTTTAGGGTTTAGGGTTTAGGGTTTAGGGTTTAGGGTTTAGGGTTTAGGGTTTGGGTTTCGGGCTGAGGGTTCGTGTGTTTTACAGGCTCGGTGTTGAAATCTTAGGCAGAATCTGGGGGGTTTGGGGGAGTTTTGGGTTTGGGTTGGGGGATGTTGGGGGTTAGGTTTGGCGTTTACGCTTTGTAGGGTTTATACAGAAGCCTTCCTTGAAAGTGCCTGTCTTTGTGCATGGTGTGATGACAGCCCTCAAGGTGTGGAGCTTTTGGCTTGGGCCTTGTGGCTGCAAACTCAACTATGTGCCTCATTGCGGGGTTGGGGGGGCCAAGAGCCCGATACCCCTCAAGGGTTTCGGGTTTAGGGTTTCCCTGCATCTCAGGAATATGCCTTCAATAACACACATAGGATCCGAATCTTAAGGCTTATTTCTGAGGGGCCCTCTGGGTCGTCAATCCCTGAACCCTAAACCCTAAACCCTAAACCCTAAACCCTAAACCCTAAACCCTAAACCCTTTCTAGGAAAGTGTCGGGGAAAGCTTCTTTTTGGCTTGGACTTGGGCTTGAGGGTTTAGGGCTTAGGGCTTAGGGTCTAGGGTCCCCTAAACCCTAAACCCTAAACCCTAAGCCCTAAACCCTAAACCCTAAACCCTAAGCCCTAAACCCTAGGGTTTAGGGTTTAGGTTCAGGGTTCCCTGCAGTCCTTGAACTCTTGCCAAGTTGTTGGGTTGCTGCCGTCAACGACTTCTGCAGGGTCGTCCACGCGAACGGCAAAAGCCCCATCCGCGGCGACTTTGTAGTACCTTTTTCTACGGTTTCGGGTTCATGGGCCTGGGTTTAGGTGATATATAACTTAGGGGCACCCAAGAAAGGTTAACCTTTTGTTCGTAATAGGATTACATATAACCAAAAAGGTTAAAGGTTAGCTACCCAGCCCCTAGAAGATAGGGTCAACTTATAATCCAACCATCACAGATCCGAAATCGCAAACCCCCACCCTGCGCCCTGAACGCTGTAGGGGTTTAGGGTTTATAAGGTTTAGGGCTTAGGGCTTAGGGCTTAGGGCTTAGGGCTTAGGGTTTAGGGTTTAGGGTTTAGGGCTTAGGGCTTAGGGTTTAGGGTTTGGGGTTGTAGCTCAGCTGCGGCTCTTTGATGGCGATGGCCCGGCCCTTGTAGAACAAGCGCTCTGCCAACTGCCATGAGGCACCTGCTTGGATGCCAGCTACGACAGGTCGGTTTAGGGTTTAGGGTTTAGGGTTTAGGGTTTAGGGTTTAGGGTCTAGGGTCTAGGGTCTAGGGTTTAGGGTTTAGGGCTGAACCCTCCCCCCCCCCCCCCCTCAATTGGCAGCAACTGTCTTCACTGAGCTCTCTCTACTCCCCTTTCAACCAAAAATGGAAAAACAACAAACGTGCTTTTTGGTGTGTCTAGACATCTTGTGGGTTATGTACATCTATGCAAAAGTAAGGGCCTGAATCCGAAAAAGGACTGCAGCTGTGCCTGGAATGTTGTAGACCGCGACTCGGGCAACGAAGCCATCCCTATCCTCGAGCGGGAAGGTGCAGGAACCACTGAAGACGGGCTCTTCGCAGACCTGGGCTCGCCAAGGTGTCGATTCAAAACTGGTTGTTGAATTAAAGCCCTTTGAAGATTATCTATGAATAGCTTCCCTTAAAAGGGAAAGAACAGAAATGTAAAATTTTTCCAAAACCAATACCCAGAAAAGCGCGTTAGGCTTCAAGAGCAAGTCGCTCTCATGGTTGCCGCTGTGGATTTCCTGTGCCCTAACCCCTCCTGTGCCAACAAAAAAAAGAAAGCAAGCAAAAAAAACGAAGCCCCTAAACCCCTAAACTCTAGACTCGGAACCTTGAAGCCTAAACCTTAAACCCTAAACGCTCTTTGGGTTCTTTGTGCCGCTGAGTCCTGCAAACCCTAAATCCTAAACCCTAAACCGTAATCCCTAAACCCAGACAAGCCACGGTTCCCTCCAGCACGCAGCCCCGATGAGTGACGCCGAGCTGCCTGGAGCTGTGTTCGCAGATTAGGAAAGATCGTGGCATCTCGAACACTTCGCCCACAAAAGTAGCTTTTCATTAGGCTTAGGATTTAGGGTTTAGGGTTTAGGGTTTCGGGTTTAGGGTTTCGGGTTTAGGCACCCAGCATCTGAACCATCAGCTCCAAGCCACTAGAAAAGAGCTGAGAGAGCCCCCTTTTTACCCTTATTTTAGGCACTTTTTCACAGCTCTTTAAAGTCAAGCCACAGCTCCGCGACGGTAATCGGGGCCAGGGCATCTGCCTCCCCCATGGGCGGCTTGATGTCCCAACTCTGGCTGATGGTGACCATGTGCATGCTGGCAGAGCCTGCACAGAGGTTTGCTGCCGCAGGCTCTACAAAGAATCGGCTTGGGGTTTAGTTAAGGGCTTAGGGTTTGGGGTCTAGGGTGTTTCGGATTGGTTGTAAACGAAGGAGCCTTGGCAACTTCGAAGCAAGCACACACACGCTCACACAGACAGACACAAACAAACATTGGTTCGAGTCGATGCGGGCGTTGTCTACTTAGCCCCTAAACCCTAAACCCCAAACCCTAAACCCTATTGACCCTAAACCCCAGGTCAGCGAATGCCTTCCATCTGCTTGAACTGTCTTCGGGCTTCTCGATGGCGCCGCCTGCAGCACAAGCATCACAATAATTTTGTGTGCAGCACAACACAGATGTGAAGCAAAGCTATTGCTACATACTTTATCTTAGTGCCGCGGCTGCGAGTACCACACGTCTCATTAAACAGAAGCAAGCAAGCAAGCAAGCAAGCAAGCAAGCAAGCACGGCCAGTTCATCTTCTGAAGAACTTGCTGGCAAGACCGCTAGAGTAGAGGTTGCTGGTTTCGTTCTTGAAGGAGGCTTTAATAGAAGCCGCGGCTCAGTCTGTACTTTGGTTCCCTCCTCCCCGGCATGCGTGGCCATGCTTCCTGAGATCGAGCAGAAGGCATACTATATGGGCCTGAAAACTTAGAATAAGGGTTTTGGGGTGATTATAGTATAAACAGAAAATGGACCCTAAGGGAATACGATTAGTAATTCCTCCGACCCCTTTTTGTAATGTTTCACGGTGCTGCATGTGAGGCCTCTTAGTTGCCTGGGCCGGCCTCAGCTCGTCCGGATCAGGCAGCGGCGGCAGGGGGGGCGGGCCCACAGCGCCCATGGGGCCCACGGGGCCCATCGGGCCCATGGGGCCCATGGGGCCCATAGGGCCCATAGGGCCCATGGGGCCAATGGGGCCCATAGGGCCCAGGAGGCCCATGTGTGCCATCGCCTCTTCCCGTATCCGCTGTTGCTCCTCCTCCGGCAGGGACGCCACGTACTCCATGAGTTTCCTGAGCACGTGCACCCTAAACCCGCTCATGCCCAGCGAAACCCAAGCGCTATATATGTAGACAGTAAGCCCATAAACAGAACCCCCGAACCGAATAAAGGTATGGGTACTCCCTGACTCCTAAAGCCCTTTAACTCGGCCAGTCGCATACGGAGGCTGTTCTATGAAGAGGGTTCCTCTTTGTTGGGGGGAAGCCCCCTAAACCCTAAAACCCTAAAACCCTGAAACCATCCAACGCTAAAACCCTAAAACCCTAAAACCCTACAACCCTAAACCCTAAATCCTAAACCAAAAACTCCTACTGGCAACGCCCCAGAAGCCCTGACTGCAAGCTCGTCATGTTGGGTTTCGGGCCTGAGGTTTCGGTTTTAGGGCTGAGGACTCTGGGTTTAGGGTTGAGGGCTTAGGATGATTTAGCGTTTAGGGCAGGCTTCATGTCGTAAACCCTAAACCCTAAACCCTAAACCCTAAACCCTAAACCCTAAACCCTAAACCCTAAACCCTAAACCCTAAACCCTTCAAGGCTGGGGCTTACACGCCAAGCAGCGCTGGATCCGGGGGGACGCGCATGTCAAAGTGGCCGTGATGCTGCGCCATGGCTGCAATCACCAGATTGTGGGGTTGAAGGGTTTAGGGTTTAGGGTTGAGGGCTCAAAGGGCTCAAGGGTTGTGGGATTGAAGGCTCTGGCGGCCTTTGAGGGTGTGGAGAGTTCCAGGGGCTTAAAAGGCTTGTGGGGCTTGGAGGCTTCAATGGCTTAGCGGGTGTTCATGGTTTTGGGCAGCAAGGTGTTTTAATCTTTCGGGGTCGGGCAAGCGCTAGAGTGTCGGGTTTGGGCGGGGTGTTGATTGAGCCGCTTCCCGCCACTGGGCGCATCCTCGCCGACAAGTTTAGGGTTTAGGGTTTAGGGTTTAGGGTTTAGGGTTTAGGGTTACCCAAGACTAGACCCAGGATTAAATCAGTTGCTTTTCGGCTCTTCTAAGGGTAGTTACGTGGTCCCTTGGCATGGGCCCTTAACGGGTTCCCCCACATCAATTAAGGGCCCGTACATCAGGGCCCTTTAGTGGAGTTTAGGGACCAGATGACGGGCCCATGCAACTACCCTCAGAGCCATACAAGAGCTAAACCTTAAACCCTAAACCTGAAACCCCAAACCCTAACCCTTTGTTGGGCGCCCTGATGCTTTAAACTACACTTATAAGTTTAACTGGCTGAATTTACTGGGGGTCAAAGGTCTAATTTTGGGGGTTAGAAGTGAGGAGATATTTCAACAAAAAAAGGCAAAGGCTTCCGGTTTCCCACCCGGCACCTAAGCCACTGGGAAATGCCAAGGGAAAATTACCCTACCTTAAACCCTAAACCTGAAACCCCAAACCCTAACCCCCTGAAACCCCAAACCCTAAACCCTAAACCCGAAACCCTAACCCTCTAAACTCCAAACCCTAAACCCTATGTAAGAGGGGAGACGAGTGCGGCCAGGGACAGGGCGTGTGTCTGTTTGTGTATAAGTCGCACACCTTTGACGTTTTTAAGACACAAGTCGACTCAAACTTATTCTGCGTGGAATTCGGGTCTAGGGCATGGGGAGATCCGAGTGGCGATCAATGCTGCTCAGTGGCAACTGTTGCCGCAAGAATCCCTAAACCCCTAAACCCCTAAACCCCTAAACCCCTAAACCCCTAAACCCCTAAACCCCTAAACCCCCAACCCCCTCAACCCCTCAACCCCTCAACCCCTCAACCCCTCAACCCCTCAACCCCTAAACCCCTAAACCCCTAAACCCCTAAACCCCTAAACCCCTAAACCCCTAAACCCCTAAACCCTAAACCCCTAAACCCTAAACCCTAAACCCTAACCCCTAAACCCCTAAACCCTAAACCCTAAACCCTCAACTCCTAAACCCCTAAACCCTAAACCCTAAACCCCTGGTCGAACGACCCTTGGCCTCGCATGGTTACTGGTGCCCAGAAGCGGCTGCCAACCCATGTCCGAGGTCGCCTCAAGGCTTTCCCCCAGAATTCAAGACATGCTTCTTCCAGTGTTGTTTAGGGTTTAGGGTTTAGGGTTCAGGGTTCAGGGTTTAGGGTTTAGGGTGATGGGGATTAGGGTTACAAGGTTTAGGGTTTTGGGGGGTTTGAGAGCTTAACAATATGTACTTTAAATCATGAAAACGAGGGATCCCCATATCGTTTAAGGTATGTTCCGCAATGGAGGGGCACCCTAAACCCTAAACCCTAAACCCTAAACCCCAAACCCTAAACCCTAAACCCTAAACCCTAAACCCTAAGGTGGTCTCTTTGGATACTCCTTCAGTAAGGCGCCCATGCAGCTAAAAACAGGTCTCTTTAGGCCTTGAGGCATTTGCTTGTAGCAGGGGCGGGCTTTTTCCTATGAAGTCACAAGAGCTTAGGAGATTCCCCTTAGAACTAGAATGAACATCATATTCCCTGAAACTTTGTACAGTAAACAACCAAAACCCGAAGGTCAGCTGATTCCCGAGACGAGGGGCACGCTGAAACTTAGGGGCTGAGTTCACCAGGGGGAAAAAGGTTAAGGGTTTAGGGTTTAGGGTTGAAGGAGTTCACGATGAACAAGAAGGTTAAAGCGCGACCGGTGCAATGCAAAATCCCCAACGGAGGGCCTGATACTGGCGATTAAGTCGGCACGAAGTCGTCCGCGAGCCGACGCGGAGGAAAGTAAGGGATACGATATGAACACTTAAGGATGCTGTCCTGTGCGGCAAAAGTATACCGCAAGTATATACCAGGAGTTCGAGATTTTACCTTCAGGCTGCGGTTACATACTCAACTCCGGAGGAGAAGGGTGTGGGGTTTGGAGTTGAGGGTTTACTTTGAGAAGTTGAAGCTGGCGCGGGGTTAGGGTCAGAGGGCTTTGAAAGGCCATTAGGGCTAATGTAAGGGCTGGAGGTTTAACTGCTCTGAACCCTAAAGCCTATAGACCCTGAACTAAGTCTTAAACCCTAAGGGCCCCAAGGCACAGGGCCCCGTGCGTCCTCAGAGAAGCCGCTGGCCGCCTTTACTGATCTCCTGGCCGCATGCGCATGCGTATTACGGAGGCTGAGGACTTCGGTTTAGAGTTTAGGCTTTAGGGTCCCAAAGGGTCCTAAGTACCTACATAGTAGAAAGTAGGGTTTCTATAGTAGGAATTACTAATTATGGTTTGGGTGTGTGACCCCCACATAGGTACTTAGGATTCTTTGGGGGTTTGGGTTTACCCCAGTGTCGGGCCCGCTTCCCTGGAAGCCCTGCTGAAAAAGCGACAAAGACGTCGAGGTCTCCGGGTCAACATGACGGCCGTAGGCAGGATCCGCGTTGCTCTAGGGAAAGGCAGTGAAATCCGTGAAACCCAGGCCATCCCAAACCGTGAACCCTAACCCTAAACCCTGAACCCCTAAACCCCAAACCCCAAAACCTCTAAACCCCAAACCCTAAGCCCCAAGGGCTCTGAAGCACACAGCTTGGTGGCCGTGAAGTGCGAGGTATGCAGCTTCCCAGGGCTAGTCTGTGCACCAGGGGACTAAAGGAGGGACCCTTATAAAGGATCTTTCGGGGCTAATTAGGGTTGTTGAAGGGCTACTTAGGTGGGGTCCCTTCTTGTACCCCTTAAGTGCAGCCTTCTCAGCCTCCCAAAAACTGTCTTAAATCTGGAAGGGTTTAGGCAACGCGGGAATATGGCCGGCAACCCCTTTTGACTTCATATGAGGGTTTTTGATGGGAACCTGGTCCTGCGCAAACCGAATACCCGACACCCTGAATCCTAAACCCGGAACCCCGAAAGGTTTACGGCTTAAAGGGAATTAGGGTGCAAAAAACAGACAACCTTGAAACCCTAAAAATCCGTAGCGTAGTCCCTTGAACCCTTCCAAAGCCCAAAAAACCCGAACTAAATCCCTTGAACCCCCCCCAAAGCCTAAATGAAACGGACGATTCGTGTATGCCCCGGCCTGTCTGAGGAGTCGAGCCACTTCAGGAATTTTCTGAGCTGCTCGAAGTACTCCGACCTTTGGTCGGTTTCGGGTTTAGGGTTTAGGGTTTAGGGTCTAGGGTCTAGGGTCTAGGGTCTAGGGTCTAGGGTTTAGGGTTTAGGGTTTAGGGTTTAGGGTTTAGGGCTTCCATTGGGCTTTTCCAAAAATAGGGGGCACCAGTGTTATACCCAAATAGAAGAGCATCCCCTTAAAGGGACCCCCCAACAAGGGCACCCGTACTTTCGGAAACCCCCCCCATATTGGGTTTAGGGTTTAGGGTTTAGGGTTTAGGGTTTAGGGTTTAGGGTTTCGGGTTTCGGGTTTCGGGTTTAGGGTGTGGAACCCCCCCCCCAAGCAGTGTAAGATCCACTTCGGAAGCACTCAAAGATGACCCCAACAAACACTCCAAGCTAAACCCTAAACCCTAAACCCTAAACCCTAAACCCTAAACCCTAAACCCTAAACCCTAAACCCTAAACCCTAAACCCTAAACCCTAAACCCTAACCCTAAACCCTAAACCCTAAACCCTAAACCCTAAACCCTAAACACTAAGCCCTAAACAAAAATGAACCCCAAGAGTCCAGGGGCCTAGGACAGGCACGCACAAGCCAACCCATCAAAGGGGCCACAATTGCAGGAACGCACGGGTTTAGAGGCTTCGATCGCCTTGATATACGGAGTTCCCTAACTTACCCGAAGCCCTAGACCCGGAACCTAGACCCTCATGCGGCGACCGTGTGCCAGACCTATGGTTCACCTCGATGTCGTTATGTCCGGCCTGCTGCAGGAAAGCAGACGCAACTGGGGGGGCTTGGTAATCTCAGGTTCAGGGTTGAGGGTTTGGTCCTCTGCTACCCCCTGCCCCCCAAACCCTCACTCAGGGGTAAGGGTTTGGGATTCAGGGATCCCATGCCACCTCCCACCTTTTTCTAGGAGTTTAAGGTGTTGGCTTCAATTTAAGCCTTGAGGATTTCAGAGTTCTAGGGCAAACATGGCACCTCCTGAGCTCCTCCTGCCCGAGCATCCCTTTCCAAAGTTTGGGGTTCGGGTGCCTTACAGAGTTGTACAGATGCATAGACCCAAAGAGCCCTATTTACCCTCATGGAAGGCGCATCGAATCATGATAGGAATCCTCATATGAACTCTGCCTTGGGGGGACAGAAGCCCAAGATCCTAATAAACCCTAAACCCTAAACCCTAAACCCTAAACCCTAAACCCTAAACCCTAAACCCTAAACCCTAAACCCTAAACCCTAAACCCTAAACCCTAAACCCTAGAGTCGCAGAGGCTAAAATTCCAGGGGCACCTCTTTGACCCACCAGGGATCATAGCCGCACTCTTCAGGACAAGCCTCGCACCAGAAGGGCTTGGGATTTTGGCGTTTAGGGTTGAAGGGTTTAAAGGTTTCAGGGTTTAAGGGCTTAAGGGCTTAAGGGTTTAAGGGTTTAAGGGCTTAAGGGCTTCAGGGTTTTGGGGCTGAGGAGTTGAGAGTTGAGGGCTTACTTCGTTCCTGGACGCAGGGCGAAGCATCTGATAGTTTTCTGAGGCTGCAGGACGTGGTGTGCCGAGAGAAGGGTGTTGGGATGTGCACTTGGAGGTTCGTGGGTACTTGCAACCCAAATTCTAAATCTACTTATACTTAGCTTTGGAGTAGACCCTGGAAAAAAAGTATATACTTTTTGGGTAATAAGTAGCAATAATAGGAACCCAGAACCAAAAAAAGTATTAAAGTACAGTACTCCAAAGCCCAGTATAGCCCACTTAGAGGAATGAGGGGGCTTCGAAGTGCAGTTGCAATTGTGGGCGCTAAGTGCCCTGAACCTGCATCAAAACAGGGTGTATATAGAGTTAGGGAAACCTTTTCGGGCTTAGTGGGCCTCAAATTTGTGGGCCACCCGCCCCCTTCATCAGGGGCCTTGAAGGGCTTAGGGCTTAGGGTTTAGGGCTTAGGGCTTAGGGCTTAGGGTTTAGGGTTTAGGGTTTAGGGTTTAGGGTTTAGGGTTTAGGGTTTAGGGTTCAGGGCAGCCGAAACCTTAAGCCAAGGGGGACCCAAAGTGCCCGCGGCCAGACTCTTCACAGGGCGAGGGGCGTCGTAGAGAGTGATGCCGTGGTCGAAGGGGATCTGCAGCACTTCGGGTTCTCAGATTCCTAATCTGACAGTTCTGGGCATTGTCAAAAAACAAGGGAATAAGGGCCTACTCTGGGTCCTAGCCCTAAAGTCTAAATAAACCCAAAACCCAAAAAAAAGGAATACGGGCCTACTCTGGGGCCTAGTACGTATATCGTAGAATGTGCTCCGTTGCACTGAGGAGGGGCATGCAAGAGATTGGGGGTGGATCGGTCCAGCTCCGCTGTTCATCTTTTGCCGGAGCCCCTGAAGCTCCTAGTAAACCCTAAACCCTCAACCCTAAACTCTAAACCTTGCACCCTAAACCCTACACCCTAAACCCCCGAAACCCTCAAACTCCCGACAAGCCTGAACCACAGAAACCCTCTGTACGAATTCTCCTCACGGAAGGGCATCCTTGCACCCAATACCCTATAAACATCACAAACTGCACAGGACCCTAACCCCTAAACCCTAAACCTACAGGACTACTAAACCCTAAACCCTAATCCCTAAACCCTAAACCCTAAACCCTAAATCCTAAGCCCTAAGCCCTAAGCCTTAAATCCTAAACCCTAAACCCTAAACCCTAAACCCTAAACCCTAAACCCTAAACCCTAAACCCTAAACCCTAAACCCTAAACCCTAAACCCTGTCGGCGAGCCCGAGTCGGGCCATCGCGGGCTCGCCTCGGTGTCGTGCGTTCCATGGATGATGAAGACCGGGGACCTGCTTGGAGTTTGGGGCTCGGTTTGGGGTTTAGGGTTTAGGGTTTGGGGTTTGGGGTTTGGGGTTTAGGGTTTAGGGCTAAGTTGGGGTTTGGGGTTTGGGGTTCAGGGTTTGGATTGGTTTGCGCACCAATGTGCCAGGAATGCGAGTCTCAACCATAGTGCAGGACGGGGCTTCTTTACCCTAAAGCCCTACACCCTCAACCCCAAACCCTAAACCCCAAACCCCAAACCCTCAACCCCTAAACCCTAAACCCTAAACCCCCCTAAACCTTAAACCCCTAAACCCCGAATCAGCCTTTGGGGGTTTCGGTGCTCGCGTGGGGGCTCCCGGCGTAACTTTCTTCATCCTCGCGGCATTCTGGAACACGTCGAACCAGAAGGTGGTCTGCAAGGTTTAGGGTTTAGGGTTTAGGGTTTAGGGTTTAGGGTTTAGGGTTTAGGGTTTAGGGTTTAGGGTTTAGGGTTTAGGGTTTAGGGGCTTCTAGGGCTTATAGCTGAGAACGTATAGCTTAGGGCTTAGAGGGCTTAGAGGGCTTATAGGGCTTATAGGGCTTATAGGGCGTATAGGGCTTATAGCTGAGGACTTATGGCTTATGGCTTATAGGGCTTATAGGGCTTGTAGGGCTGATAGGGCTGAAAGGGCTTGTAGGGATTTTGGGGCTCATGGGGCTCATGGGGCGTTTAGGGCCAATAGGGCTTATGGGGCTTAAAGGGCTTATCGGGCTTCCAGGGCTGAAAAGGCTTGTATATGGGGCTGGGCTTTTGGGGCTTTTGGGGCTTCTAGGGCTTAGAGGGATTATAGGGCTTGTAGGGCTTAGGGGTTTAGCGGGCTGTGGGTGGTCTACCCAAACCCCCAAAAGACGCGGAAGAATGGTTTATATGCCCCCTGTAGGCGCCATTCTTATGGATATTTGGGGGGGCCAGGTGGTTCCATAAAGCAGCGTTTCGGGTTTCGGGTTACGGTTTAGGGTTCACAAGAGTTTGTGGTCCTGATTTGGGCAGCAAAGCTAAGCCGCACCAAAACACAGATTGAGTGATGCCTCTCCCTCTCCCTCTTACCCTAAGCCCTAAACCCCAATCCGGGTTTTCCTTGTCCTCCTCCAAACAAAACTCGGGCCCTTGTTTCGGAGCGTGGTTTTGGGTGGATGATACCCAAAACAAGGGGCAATGTTTTGGAGAAGAGCCCATTCAAACCCAAATGCTTCGCCTCACAAACTTCAAAAGGAGCTGCTACGGAATCTTAGAGGTTATGGACTGCGCCACAAACTCGGACTTCTTCCCAAAGATAACATACCCCTTAAGTAAGGAGTACACCTGAACATAGTAATAGGGATGCGAGTAAGAAGTCAGACAGTCCTTACGAAGAATTCGGCTGTGCGTACCTTGATGGGCGCTCGGCATCGGACCCGTCTGAAACACACACCGTAAACCCTAAGCCCTACACCCAAAACACTGCACCCTAAACCCAAAACACTAAACCCTAAACACCTTCTTCCATGGTGTCAAGCAGCTTAGGCACAGCTCTGGGGTTTGGGGTTTATGTTTCGGGCCTGGCGTTAGGGCGTAGAAGGCTGATTCGGGCAACCTGCTGCTAGAAGTCCCTAACCCCTACCTAAGCCCTCATCACCAACCTCAGCTAAACCCTAAACCCTAAACCCTAAACGCCTGCTGTAAGCACAAGACAAACAAAACGCCCGCCTTGACGTCATGGATCACGCCGAGGCCACTTTTCATCGCACTGGCAGAGGGGTGTTTATTGTTCGCCTGAAAACCTTTTGAGACCCTGAACCCCTAAACCCGAAAACCCTTAAACTCTAAACCCTTAGACCCCCCAAACCCCGTAAACTCTAAACCCTAAAGCCCTAAACCCGAAACCCCTAAAACTCTAAACGCTTAGACCCCCCCCAAACCCCTTAAACTCTAAACCCTTAAACCCTTAAACCCTTAAACCCTTAAACCCTTGAACCCTTGAACCCTTGAACCCTTGAACCCTTGAACCCTTGAACCCTTGAACCCTTGAACCCTTGAACCCTTGAACCCTTGAACCCTTGAACCCTTGAACCCTTGAACCCTTGAACCCTTGACCCCTTGAGCCCTTGAACCCTTGAACCCTTGAACCCTTGAACCCTAAACCCTAAACCCTAAACCCTAAACCCTAAACCCAAACCCTAAACACTAAACCCTAAACCTAATCCTATCATCCCCGGTCATCCCCACCAAAGCGAGGTTCAGGGCTTACGGAACTATACGACCCCAGGTGCCATTTCTCTTGCACTCATGAGGTTTCCAGGGGAACCTTAGTTCTTTGAAGAAAGGTTTAGGGTTTAGGGTTTAGGGTTTAGGGTTTAGGGTTTAGGGTTTAGGGTTCAGCACTCCGGGTCGAGCAGTTTTATGGTAAAGCTTTATTTACGGCTTGGAGAAAACACCCACCCAGAGAATCCCACGACATTGAGAAAGCGAAAAACGGCCAAATTCTGAAAATAAAGCGGCCAAATTCTGAAAATAAAGCGGCCAAATTCTGAAAATAAAGCGGCCAAATTCTGAAAATAAAGCGGCCAAATTCTGAAAATAAAACGGCCAAATTCTGAAAATAAAGCGGCCAAATTCTGAAAATAAAGCGGCCAAATTCTGAAAATAAAGCGGCCAAATTCTGAAGCGGCCAAATTCTGAAAATAAAGCGGCCAATTTCTGAAAATAAAGCGGCCAAATTCTGAAAATAAAGCGGCCAAATTCTGAAATTCAATTAGCCTTTGGCCTGATTTTGGCCCATTCTGAAAATAAAGCGGCCAAATTCTGAAAATAAAGCGGCCAAATTCTGAAAATAAAGCGGCCAAATTCTGAAAATACAATTAAGGTTTAAATATATATATATATATGGTAGAGAGGGTTTAGGGTTTAGGGTTTAGGGTTTAGGGTTTAGGGTTTAGGGTTTAGGGTTCCGGGTTTAGGGTTTTGGGTCTAGGACTGCGAAATGTTTTTTGTCGAGATTGGGCTAGCGCGTTCTCAACCTTGGTGAAGCGCACTTCCGCTGCTCAGTCTAGACAGCCTATATACAAATCCCACAAGAACCAGAAACCACACCTGAACCCAAAAAGGCCTAGCCAACCCACTTGCCCCACCTACTCCAAAACCCCTTAAGTAAAGAATCTACCTTAAATCACATTAGGGTTCCTAGGGATATTCCTTAACTAAGGGGTTTTGGAGTCTCTTGGTACCCGACCCGGACCCTACTCCGCCCTCCCCCCCCCGCCCCTCCCGGCCCAACGCAGGCCTATGTAGGATGACCCCGCCAACTGTCACTCTGGAGGCAAGCTCCACCTCGGTGGTTCGGGTTTAGGGTTTGCATTGGGTTTCGCTGGGCTTGGGAAAAATAACATATACGTATATATATATATATATATATATGTGTATATTTTTCTTTTGCTACCGCTGAGTTGTCGTCATAGCCCCAAAACCGTGGACCCCAAACCCGAAGTCCGCAACCCTCAACCCCTGACCGCGGAAGACCCCTTAGACCTAATCCTGATTCAACCCAAAACCCTAAACTCTAAACCCTCAACCCTAAAATCCCTCCTGTTCATCCTTCGGGTTGACAACCTACCTCCAAAACAGTACTACACATGGACCCTCTGACAACCCGTCAGCCCCTCAACCCTAAACCCTAAACCGTGAACCCTGAACCCTAAACCCTAAACCCTAAGCCCGGAAACCCCTGAGCAATGGCCGGTCGCGATTCCCACTTTCACCCCTCTGCTTCTTTGCGCATTGGTCAGGCCTGGTCTCCCACTGTCTGCTGTCCGCTGTACACTGTGCACTGGGTTGGTGAGCGTTGGTTTAGGGTTTAGGGTTTAGGGTTTAGGGTTTAGGGTTTAGGGTTTAGGGTTAGGCTGTAGGGTTGATGAGCTTAGGGTGCTGAGTTCACAAGCCCTATATATACTTACCTGAGATAGTCCCTCTGTACCTAAGTAGCTCCAAAATAACCCCCCCAAATAGCCCCCAAGGTCCCCTCAGTTGCTGAGTTCATAAGGCTCCAAGAAAGTGTACACTTCGGTTTAGGGTTTTAGGGTTTAGGGTTTAGGGGACTTTAGTTCTATAGGGGATTATAGTATCCCCAAAAGTGCAAAGTGTAGTCATTCAGCTACTAAGTGAGCGTTGGAACATTTAATGAAGGGGATTCGTAATTCGCTTGGGGGGTTTAATGGGTGTTGCTTTAAAGCCCTTTGAAAATTATGTATGAATAGGTTCCCTTAAACGGGAAAGAAGGGAAATTCATAATTTTCCTAAAGCAATACCCAGTTTACGGTTCCCTACACTCTGAAAGATGCATCTCTCAACACATCACGGAATCACGGCCACTGCGAGGATCAGAGCTGCGTAGTCTAAACATGCTACTTGTAAACTCTCCAATTGCAAAACCTAAACCCCAAACCCTAAACCCCATTAACCCTAACCCCTAAACCCTATATAAACCCTAGGCCAAAATATCCCTTTTCTGGGCCCAGCTTTGCCCCCATTAACCCTAACCCCTAACCCCTAAACCCTCAGCCCTAAGCCCTAAACTGGTAGAGTTAGGGAGCTTTGGGTCGAGTGGACCTTCAGGGCTTCATCTTGGGACCTAAGGCTCGTGATATATGCTAAGCCCTGAGAAAGGGCTTCAGGGTTTATGGGGTTTAGGGTTTAGGGTTTAGGGTTTAGGTTTTAGGTTTAGGGTTTAGGGTTTAAGGTTTAGGGTTTAGGGTTTACTTCAGGGTTTAGGGGGGTCAAGTGCTGCCGTTTCTTGGATGGATGCAGTCTAAGGTTTTAATGTTCATGGGGTTTTAGGGTTGAATGGGCTAAATGGGATTTAGGGTTTAGGGTCTGGGGTTTATGGCGGGCGCAAAAAGCGAGATCAGGAGGCTGAGGGATTCTTGGATTGGAGGCTCAGGGATTCTTCTGAGGGCTTCACCAGCCAGTTTGGAAAGGGGAAGGTGGTGTGCGGCGCTCCCCTGTGAGAACCATAATGAAAGCAACTTGATTTTTTGCAAAATCCCTTGGGCTTAAGCCCTTAAACCCTTCTGCTCTCACCTCTCAACTCTACACAAAACGAATCATGATTCCGAAGGGGACTATGAGCCACAGCTGGGAGACTCCCGTGTGCCTTTGCAAGCACAGCTTGGAGGTTCATGGTACTGAGTAACTAATTATAACTGTACATTAGAACCACTTCTAAGCACCCGAAGTGCCCTAAGATGGTTATAAGTACAGTTATAAGTACAGTTAAAATTGGATACTAAGTCCATGAACCTCCAAGAGAGCAGCATCTGACACGTTTGGTCACTAGCATGTTGGGGTCGCGTTGGGCGACGGGCGTCCTCATCCACTGCAACTGCATTACAACGTCACACTACAAGTGCATAACCCTAAACCCTCAACCCTAGTCCCCTAGCCCCCTAGTCCCCCAGTCCGCTGGTCCCTGTCTAGGGTTTAAGCGGGTTCAGGATTTAGGGCTTAGGCTTTAAGCTTTAAGGCTTTAAGGGATGTACATCATTCCTCGCGAACAGCGCGTGGTGCGTGCGAGTCAGAGCGGCTAGAAAGCTCCAGCTCCCTTGGTTGACACATTCAGGCTGCCTGCCCTAAACCTTGAACCCTAAACCTTATGCCTTGAACCAGAGAAACCCCTAAACCCTAAACCCTAGTTTTTCGGTGGGGATACCGGGACAGACTTTCGAGGAGCGTCCCATCTCGACCTCGTCTCTCAATCAGCGCTTGGAGACTTTCCTCCGGCGCCGACTGAGATGCAGACTCCTGCGTCGATGTCTCCGGCTAAGCCACCGCCTGCGTTTGCGCCTGGGTGTAGGGTTTAGGGTTTAGGGTTTAGGGTCTAGGGTAAGTGAGGGAAGCAGGATTCGTCTACTCTCCCCTTAGAACCGGTAGTGAGCCTGCTTTCTTGAAAAGGACTCGAAGGACATGGGACTAGCAAGAAGAACCACATTCAATATGTAAGGAGACGGAAGCTATAAGGATGATACCATAGAGACAATGGGCTCTTAGTGTTAGCCTGGGTTTGTTGGAGCACCAGGCCCTTGTGCTGAGAGTTCAGCGTGGGGAAATACAGCCGTGAGGCGCAAGCAGCCTCTGTGAGCTGTGCCAGTCCTACAGAACCCAGGCACCCGTGCGGTGTAGGGTTTAGGGTTTAGGGTTTAGGGTTTAGGGTTTAGGGTTTAGGGTTTAGGGTTTAGGGTTTAGGGTTTAGGGTTTAGGGTTTAGGGTTTAGGGTTTAGGGTTTAGGGCCAACTACGATAAAGAAACGTGCCGATGCGCGCCCAGACGCGTGCCAAGCCTGTGGCTCGTGCGTTCCTCGGTTGTCCCCGAACGCCCTTCCTCGCCTACATGCTCATTTAGGTGCACCCCTCAAACCGACCAAGCCCTAAACCCTAAACCCTAAACCCTAAACCCCCAAACCCCCAAACCCCTAAACCCCTAAACCCCTAAACCCTAAATCCTAAACCCAAAACCCAAAACCCTAAACGTGCCAGAACATCCGGAAAAGCTCCAATCTTTCGGATTCGACCTCGCTCCCGGAGCACTCCGGCTGCTGGTGCATGTCAGCTGGGCATGGCAGGTCGGGCAGCGGAGTATCAAAGGGGCCGTAGGCCGACAAGGACGCACCGATCATGCCTTCGAGTTCGGCGACCGACTCCTCTGCATCAGCTTGCGACTGCAGCTCTTCTTTGAGCAAGTGCACGCCTCGGTTTACTTCTCCAAGAACCAAAGGGTTTAGAGTTCAACTTTTGGCAAAGTAAGGGAATTCAGAGAGGACCCGTTTTTTCTTGTTGGTGCGGCTTAGAAGGAAACCCAAAAGAACCCGAAGCAAAAGGAAATGTGGTGCCACTGGGGCCTGGTTGCACTCTTCTGCATCTACCTCAAAGCAGGTGCAAAGGTCATCGAGGCGTCTGTCCTCCTCGTAAAACTTCCTCTTCGCGTCGCACAAGGACTCCCAACGCTCGACGCGGTTCAACGCCTCCGGACTCTGTGGGCTACCTGGCTGTGTCTGCAGCTCCTCCATGTCCACCTGGCTGTTTGGCTCTACGTCATCTGCATAGAGCAGCCGGGCATGATCGACGATGTACTGGTGAAGTTGCGTCGCGCGCTCGTAGTGCTCTCGAATGGAGGGCAGCTGCTCCTCTAAGGTGGCCCAATGTCTGGCAATGGCCAAGCCTCGAGCATGGGGGTGCCCATAGAACCCTGTAACAACCCTAAATTCTTTTCCTACTATTTGCTTACGAACCCCCCTCCCTCCCGCACAAAAAAATGAAAAATGATCCCTATGTTGCCCTGTTACCCTGAACAAGGTTATTACCTGTCTGTTTATTTTGTTTTTTGGGTGGGGTGGTTCTTAAGCAATGGGAGTTATAAAAGTGCATCCCAAACCCGATCCCTAAACCCTAAACCCTAAACCCCAAACCCCAAACCCCAAACCCCCTATCCAACCCCAGAAGCGTCTCTGGTCTACAATGGCAAAGAGGGGGCCGGAATCATCTTTCAGCTCGTCGAGCACCTCGCCTGCGCACAGGGTTCCCCTGGGATCTTGTACAAGGGATGTCTATAAATAAAAAGAAAACACATAAACAAATCTAAATATAAATACAAATATATTTATATATACATACTATATTTATATTTATGCACCATATACATGTGTAAACATAAATAATTAAATAAATAAATATATATATATATGTATGTATGTATAAACTGTATACTTATACACGCAGAACATATACGGTATACTAAGGGGGGAATATATGCATAGGGGGATCCTACGCACTGAGTTCTAAGTCGACAACATCAACACCTTACACCCTAAACACCGAACAACCCCAAACCCTAAACCCTATACCCCGAACAACCTTAAACCCCAAACAACCCTAAACCCTAAAATCCTGAACCCTGAACTCTGAACCCCTAAGACGCCTGCGTGCGTAAGCAGCACCGCAGCTGGGAGGATCCCAAGTTCACGGGCGACTGTGTCCTTGGCGGCCTCCGAGGCTTAGTGTGTAGGGTTTTGGGCTTACGGCTAGGGGTTTAGGGTTTAGGGCTTAGGGTTTAGGGCTGGGGTTTGGGGTTTAGGGTTCAGGGTTCAGGGTTTAGGGTTTGGGGCTTAGGGGTGTATCGGTCTGCGGTTGTGGGTTTAGGGTGTAGGATTTAAGAAGACGGATGTACGTAGCAGGTTGGCTTTGTTTGGGGTGTACGGGGTTTTAGCATTTATGGCTCAGTGTTTCGAGGGGCTGCAATGTTTGCATGGTTTATGTGGTTTGTAGGGTAAGGTTTTATGGCTTTAGGGTTTGCGGTGTAGGGTTTAAACCCTAAAACCTAAAACCTAAACCCTAAACCCTAAACCCCAAATCCGAAACCTTAAACCCTCAAACCTAAGCCCCTACGCACTGCTGGCAGGCCTGCAGGCCGCTCGCCACGTCCACTTTCACGACGCTGCCGCTCAGGAGCGTCACTTCCATGGTTCAACCCTGGGCCCTAAACCCTAAACCCTAAACCCTAAACCCTAAGCCCTAAACCCTTAAGACCCTAAACAGCCCTAAACTTCGGGCTTTCTTGCTCAGGTTTATGAGATCTTTCTGGGTCGATCATGCTGAGCAACGATGCCCCAGCTCATGAGCCGAAAGGTGGCTGTCCAAACTCATCGCGTTCGAGGCTCCCTAAACCCCACACACGAAATCTGCATACCCCAAGGCTCTACAACCCTATATCCCTACACCTGCACACCTAGAACTTTTACCCATATCAATGAACCCCACCCTAAACCCGAAACCCTAGGCCCTAAACCCTAAACCCTAAACCCTAAACCCTAAACCCTAAACCCTAAACCCTAAACCCTAAACCCCAAACCCAGCCCTCTGCTTAAATTACGACTTTTAAGGCATTGAAACCTTCAGTCCTCAGCACAGAAGCTCTGTGCGCAAGCATTCAAAACCCCGAGGCGCAAGCATGCAAGACACCGAGGCCCATTTGAAGGATTCTGAGAGAGGTTTAGGGTTTAGGGTTTAGGGTTTAGGGTTTAGAGGGTTCAACGTTTAGGTTCCCGTGTCTCCGCGGGTTTCGCTTGCCCAAGCTCACCTTTCTGCTGACAGGAGGCGGAAGGCACGCTGCCAATGGACTGGCCGTAGCAGACGATCTGCCAAGAGGGGTCGCAGCAGCCAACAGGTTGAGGGTTAAGGGTTTAGGGTTTTAGGGTTTAGGGTTTAGGGTCCAAGGGGTAGCATGCTCTCATGGCTTACAACTTACAACTTTCTGAACATCTTTGAACACCCACTTCAATCCAAGACCTACTTCTCATCAGTCTTTGGCAACTTCAATGTTGTGGACGACCTGAGACGGCCAAACCTCCTAAACCCTTGTCCCCTTCACGGGCTCAAAAGGATCCTCGCTTAAGTTGCAAAAGGTTTAGGGTTTAGGGTTTAGGGTTTCGGGTTTAGGGTTTAGCAAAAACACGTTCTACAACAGCAGGCACTTAAGCAGTGGAGTGTCCTGCTCATCTGCGAGGCTGCAGTCGTTCGACAGGTAATGGTACCTCTGGCGACACTGGACGCCAGTATCAGATGTGGAGACCCTGCCCTCAACCCTCAACCAGTTGCATTCTAGACTGTTAGGCTCTTCCCCGCCGTTGAGGGTATATGATAATATACAGCCTAAACCCTAAACTCTAAACTCTAAACCCCAACCCTAAACCCTAAACCCTACACCCCAAACCCTAGCTAGTTGTTCTAGGTAGACTTTCAGGGGTCTTCGGTTGGGTTACAAGTACCGGTGCTGCGCTCTGATGTAGATTGGGGCTCGGCGAATATGCACATGCGCTTCAGGTTTAAGGTTTAGGGTTTAGGGTTTTAGGGTGTAGGGTGTTGGGCTTTGTGCACAGGGTTTAGGGCGATTTCTGGGATCCGTGAGCACTCGGCTCAAGCCCCCAAGCCCCAGAACTCTAAGCCACCCTCAGCTACCCGAACCCGAAGCCCTAAGCCCCTAAATCCCAACAGCTGAAATATGCTTTCCTCAAGGTCCTTAGGCAAGCCCATATCCCTGAACCCTTAAGCCCTATCCTAAACATGCGACTCCCAAACCTAAAATCTTCCTGGGCCATCCGGCGCTGCTTCGATGTCTGCATAGACGTCTGCCTGCAGGCCCCCCCCCCCCCCGCATGCGATACCGGGTTTTGGGGGTTCAGGGCGAAGGGTTTGGGGGTTTACTTCTTTTTTCTGTTTGGGGGGGGGGGGGGTTGTGGACCCCAAACCCTAAACCCTAAACCCTAAACCCCAAACCCCTAAACTCCAAACCCCAAACCCTAGCAGGGCTCTAAGGGGCTTTGGGGATTTTGGGTGACCTAAGCCCGCCTCGGAAGGGATGCCAGTGCTCTCACCGTAGCCGGTGTACTCGTAAGCCTTGGGTTGTTCGGGCTGAGGGCGTAGGGTTTAGGGCTGAGGGCATGGGGTTTAGGGTTGGTCGGGCTGAGGGTTTAGGGTTGTTAACTGTTAGGGATTAGAGTCACAGATTTAGGGAACCCTGGACCTTTTAACCCTAAACCCTAAGCCCGAAATATCAGGGTTTAGGACTTGGGCTTAGGGTGCAGCGCGTCGGCGGTTCGTCCCCGACTCTGTGACTGAGGGGTCAGGTCCATTCGAACAACAAGCGGCGCCCTGTTACTGGAGCACCCTAACCCTAGGATGCAACTAAAGCATTCCTGAAAGATTTTGCCAATAAAGGCAAGTCGTAAACATGTCCCAAGGACCTGCCAGGAACCTAAAGCCCAAATAGCCCCAAAGTAATCCTAAACCCAAATGCTAACAACCCGCAAACAACCCTAAACCCCAAACCCCAAACCCCAAACCCCTAACCCCAAACCCCAAACCCCTAACCCCAAACCCCAAACCCCAAACCCTAAACCCAAAACCCTAAACCCCAAACCCCAAACCCTAAACCCTAAACCCTAAACCCTAAACCCTAAACCCTAAACCCTGAACCTGTCCAAGGCGTGGGCGAAAACATCGACCTGTAGTCGGACGCACAGCTCCCTGGCATGGCTGTTACAGGGGCCGGTTTAGGGTTTAGGGTTTCGGGTTTAGGGTTTAGGGATTAGGGATTAGGGTTTAGGGATTTTTTGGGTTAGGATTTTTTGGGTTTTTGGGGCCTACGACCATGAGCCACAAAACCCTACGAATCTGTGCTGCAGGGGCTTGTTGGCCCAAAGGAACCTCCTGGGGAGCACCCGGTTTGGGTGCTGCTTGGTTTGGCTGAAGGTTTGGCTTGGTTTAGCTCGGTCCCAGGCGGTGTATATACTTTGATGATGATAGGTGTGTCTTGGTTTAGCCCGCCTGATTTGCAAACGCCACGGTCTGTATGACGTAGCTTTGTTTGGAAAGACTCATCTGCGTCTTGAAGCTGCTCTTCTTGATCGCAGAAATATCTGCAAAAGAAGGTTCGCACGGCTCAGAAAAAAAGGTGTAGCCGGCCCCATTAGCAAATACAATTTGGGATGTCCCGCCTTATGCTAGCAGTCCTTACTAGGGATTATAGTATGATCCCTATTAAGGACTGCTTGTATAAGGGGGAACATCCCAAAACACAATGGTCGTGCGACTGGGGGTGGAAAAGATGTCTCTCGAACAATTCCTGAAAAACCCTAAACCCTAAACCCTAAACCCTAAACCCTAAACCCTAAACCCTAAACCCTAAACCCTGTTCTTAAGGGAGGGGGGGTTAAGGGGGGTTAGGTACCTAGGGAACCTCAGGGTACCTAGGGAACCTTAGGGAAGCTTAGGGGAGCTTTAGGGAATAGTACGGAGAAATAGGGAACCTTGGGTTATATACCCCCCTTGAACCCCACTCCCTTAAGAACACTATAACCCAGAATGGGCATGAGCCCTGAAGCCAATACATCCTCAACCCCCCCTTAAACTCAAACCCAAAGCCCCAAACGAAAAAACCCCAAACCCCAAACCCCAAACCCCAAACCCTAAACCCGAAACCCTAAACCCTAAAGCCTAAACCCTTTAGTGTTTAGGGTTGAGGTCTTCAGGATCAGGTTGGAGTTCTAGGGTTCAGGAACTGCCAGGCAGACTGGACAAACATCCCAAACCGTAAGCCCTAAGCCCTAAGCCCTAAACCCTAAACCCTAAACCCCGAACCCCAAACCCTAAACCCTAAACCCTAAACATCACGGAAGCATGTCTTGCCTGAGATGCTGGAACATGATACCGATGTCGGTGCTGTTCCCGTGGCTGAAGAGGAGAGTCCTGCACAAACCCAGGAACAGGATCAGAACCCTGGGTTTAGGGGTTTAGGGTTTAGGGGTTTAGGGGTTTAGGGTTTAGGGTTAAGGTTTAGGGTTTAGGGTTTAGGGTTTAAGGCTTGGGATGTTCCCCCTTATACTAACAGTCCGTAAAAGGGATCACAGCACCCCCCCCCCCCCCCCCCCCCCCCATTATAATCCTATTAAGTGCTGTTAGTATAAGGGGGAACGTCCCAAGGTTTCGCCACAAGCCTTGCGCCGAACAACGCAACATCCTGAAACCCCGAACCCTAAACCCCAAACCCTGAACCCTAAAGCTTGGATGATAGGCTGTTCTTGGCATTGTCTACTGTTTGCTTAACCCCCCCCCCCCGGGCACAAAAAAAAAAACAATAAACAAAGACAAAAAAACAAACAAAGGATAATACTCTTCCGTATCAGGGTACTATAGGGATTATTTATCGTGTTTTTTTTGGGGTTCTTAAGCCTGAACCCTAGACCCTAAACCCTAAACCCAAAACCCAAAACCTAAACCCTAAACCCTAAACCCCAAACCCTTTCAGATGGTTCTTAAGCCTGAACCCTAACCCTAAAACCCTAAACCCTAAACCCTAAACCCTCAAGTACCCTAAAACAGTAGTTGTTGGTTGGGCTTCGGGGCTTCAACCATCCCTGGCTTAAGCCCAACCGAAATTCCAAGGCGTTCATCCCAAGCCTGGCTGTTGTGACGGTCTGTTGCAGTTTAGGGTTTAGGGTTTAGGGTTTAGGGTGTAGGGTTTAGGGTTTAGGGTCTGGGGTTTAGGGTTTAGGGTTTAGGGTTTAGGGTTTAGTTGGCAAACAAGCTCTGCCGACCATCCTGCTCCCCCTCGTCATGGGCTTCCCTTAGCATGGTTTCCCTTCGCAAATTGCAGGCTGCAAGAAGTGCCTGCCCTGTCCTACCCTCAACGCAATCTAACACCTACACGCAAGAACCTGAACCCTAAATCATAAACGGTTTGAATGGTCTGAGCCCGAAAAAACCCTGAATCCTAAAACATCTAAGAGTCTAAACCCTCAACAGCGTGAACCCTATACCTTGCACCCTGATCCTCAAACCCCTTACCCTGAACCGCCTGAGGCCTTAACCCCAAACTCTAAACACTAAACCCTAAACAACCTCTGAAAGGTTGAGTCCTGCTAGAGTCGGCGCGCTTGAAGTGGAAGCCGATGATCACATTGCCCCTGGGCAGAGGACATGGCTTGGGGTTTAGGGTTTAGGGTTTAGGATTCAGGGTTTAGGGTTTAGGTTCGGGGTGTAGGGTGTAGGGTTTAGGGTTTGGGGTTTAGAGTTTAGAGATTTGGGGGCAGGGCTTCGGCTACCCGAGCTGGGGAGCCATGCTTAAGTTTTTTAAGCGGCCCCAGGCTAGGGAATTAGGGTTGATGGGTCTATAAATAGGGTCTTTCAACGTAAACACATACAAGATATATGTAAATATGAATGATTAAAAAATAACCATAAAGATAAGTATATACAGCCAAGAAATATGAATGAGTATATATTGCCGATAAACTGATAGAATATAATCAAGCAGAGGGAACACAAATTCTCGAACTCTCCATCTAGTACTGGTATGTGACCCACTATGTGAAATCCATCCTTCATCCTTCCCCTAAACCCCAGACCCTAAACCCTAGTCCCCGAATCATAGACCCCAAGTGACCCCAAGCCCCAAGACCCAAACCTCAAAACCATAAACCCTCCAAACCATAACCCCCCCCCCCCCCCCCCCTAAAACCATAAACCCTAAGCCCCTACACCTTAACCCTCAAAACCATAAAGCCCCCAAAAACATAAACCCCCCTACACCCCTTCAACCCCCCTAAACCCTAAACCCTAAACCCTAAATCCGGGGACCGCCAGAGCTTCGGATCTGAAGGCTGCAGCACCCGTTGAACAGTGGAGCAAGGGTTGGTTTTAGGGTTAAGTTTAGGGGTTTCGGCTTCTTGCGGACTTTTTGGCTCTAAACCCTAAACCCTAAACCCTAAACCCTAAACCCTAAACCCTAAAGCCTAGACCCTAAACCCTAAACCCTCAACTCCCGAAGGGAGCCTATTGACTATCA
Organism: Symbiodinium natans; assembly: GCA_905221605.1. Taxonomy (NCBI): domain Eukaryota; class Dinophyceae; order Suessiales; family Symbiodiniaceae; genus Symbiodinium; species Symbiodinium natans. The sequence continues at coordinate 52,439 of CAJNDS010002346.1, forward strand.
GATGGCTAGTACAGGCTCCTCGTTTTGGTTCGCGTAAGATAGCGTAAGCGAAGAGTCCCGCTCAGAGAAACAACCCTAAACCCTAAACCCTAAACCCTAAACCCTAAACCCTAAACCGTAAACCCTAAACCCTAATTAGCGTTGTTCAGGCTGGCTATACCTCAAAGCACGAGAAGAACCCCCCTAAATCCTGTAAACTGCAGGAATATCATGCGATTTTGAGTGTTTCTGGCCACCGCGCTTCCGCGTCCACATCCGCACAGTGTCCACCACGATTCCCTGGACGGTTTGCATACTGGCATGGCGCAAGGGTTTCGGGTTTCGGGTTTTCTGATATATGCTAAATTTGCATCGACAAAACATGCTTCAACACTCGCAGTCATTTGTAGCCCGGACTATGTACAGCTGATATTCGAGTGAGTTTCGTGTTCAAGGATGTTTTTGGGGCGTCAAACGAGCTTGCTTCCTAAAACGGCGACATAGTCAGGGTTTTCGGGTGCAGAGCCCCTCTGCCTGCATAGATCGCAGGCGTATCCGCACGTACATGCTCATAAGCAACAAGCCCGAAACCTTCAACCTTTAAAGAAGAGGTTTAGACAAAACATCAGACACCAAACCTTCTAGGGCCTGAATAAGTAGAATAGGGTTTGGGGGTTAGCATAGTTGTGGAGGGACCCCGAAAGACTACCATTAGTGATTCTTCCCACCTCTATATTTCACCTTATAGTCTACGTATATAAGGACTACAAGGGAGTACGATCGTTATATGGGACCATAAGGAACCACCATTAGTAAACAATCGGCCTAAACCCTAAACCCTAAACCCTAAACCCTAAATCCGAAACCCCAAACCCTAAACCCTAAACACTAAACCCTATGTAGGTACATGGGCCCTGTATCAGTCCTCAGCTCGGGCTCCCACCTCTGCCGCCAAATCGGGAAGCGGCGCTAAGCCGTAGTCGGCCTCGACCAGGAAGACCTGCAAATCGCGGGCATCAGGGCTGTGCGGTTTAGGGTTTAGGGTTTAGGGTTTAGGGTTTAGGGTTTAGGGTTTAGGGTTTAGGGCTACGTCCCAGGAGTGTGTTAAGAAATTTTATGAATGAAGAAATTAGGGTCTGGACCCGGCGCACATGTTAAAATCCAGGGTCTCGCCCAAAAAAAACCGCCAAACTATTTCTCTGCCTCAACGGTGCCCGTTTTCGAGTTTTCATGGTCCAAAACTCCAAAAGTGGCACAGGCAAAGAACCCAGACCTCGCGGTGCTTATTTTCTGGGGCGCCCGGGCGATGTGGGGTCTGGGTTCTGTAACGGTGCCGTTTTGGAGGTTTAGCCAGGCGAAAACTCGAAAATGGGCACCGTTACAGGCGCAGCGGGGGTCCGGGAAGGGGGGGGGTCTGCAGAGGTTCTTTAACGGTGACGTTTTTGCCGTGCGAAAACCCGAAAATGGGCAATGTCAAAGCTGGGGGGGGGGCTGGGTTCTTTAACGGTGCCTTTTTTCGAGGTTCTTCCGCGCGAAAATTCGAAAATGCTTACCGTTAAAGCCACGGGGCTGGGGAGGGGTGGGTGGGTCTGGGTTCTTTAACGGTGCCATTTTTTTAAAATTAGTACCGTTAAAGCGGGGTCGCGGGGTGGCGGGGGTAGGGGGTTTCGAGCCCAAGACCTGTGATTTTGAGTCTGACGCCTTGGCCACTAGACCAATTCGTACTCTGACACTGGGCTGGGGGGGGCGTCCTGGACGGTGGGCTCACCGTTAAAGAACGAACCCAGACACCCCCCCCCCCCTCCCGACCCCCGCGGCTTTAACGGTAAGCATTTTCGAATTTTCGCGCGGAAGAACCTCGAAAAAAGGCACCGTTAAAGAACCCAGACCCCACCCCCTCCCGGTCCCGAACACCCCTGCGGCTTTAACGGTGCCCATTTTCGAGTTTTCACCCTGCGGCTTCCCTAAACCCTAAACGCTAAATCTACACCCTACACCCTACACCCTACACCCTACACCCTACACCCTACACCCTACACCCTACACCCTACACCCTACACCCTAAACCCTAAACCCTAAACCCTAAACCCTGAACCCTAAACCCTAAACCCTAAACCCTAAACCCTGGCTGCAGTTCATTTTAGGGTTGAGGGTTGAGGGTTGAGTCCCGTGGCCTGTCGATCCTCGGTCACGTGGTATCCAGGCGGGCGTGGTGGGAAGAAGGCGACCTCGGGGTGCAAGGTTTGAAGGTGTAGGGTTTATGGTTTAAGGTCTAAAGGTCTAGGGTTTATGGTTTAAGGTCTAAAGGTTTAGGGTTTTGGGTTTAAGGTCTAAAGGTTTAAAGGTTTAGGGTTTTGGGTTTAGGGTCTAAAGGTTTAGGGTTTTGGGTTTAAGGTCGAAAGGTTTAGGGTTTTGGGTTTAATGTTCAGGGTTTTAGGGCGGCTTTAGGGGTTTTGGGGTTTAAGGTTTGGCATGGTTTAGGGGTTTAAGGGTTTATGGGTTTAGGACGGTTGGAGGGGTTCAAGGGTCTGGGGTTTAAGAGCTTAAGGGCTTAAGGGTTGAGGGCGGTTTTAGAAGCTTAGGGTTTAGGGGTTTAGGGTGGCTAAGGGTTTAGGGGCGCAAGGGTCCCAGGGTTTGGCATGCTGGAGATTTTATGGGGGTTCAGCTTTGGATGAATGGGGGTTCGGAGCAATCCGTAGCTGTTCTTGAAGCCCCACTATCGTTAACATGTAGGGTTTAAGACCAAGACAAAAGGGCTTCGGGTGGAAGGTTCTACGTTCCTAAGCCCTGCACCCTGAACCCTAAATGAACTGCGTTTTGCCCACAAGGGTCAGGCTCTATGGACCCTTAAACCCCCCAAAACCCCTAGACCTTAAACCCCAAACCCCGAAAATCCGCGATTGCAAGCCCCAAGCCCCTCAAAGCTCCTCAAAGATCCCCAAAGCCCCCCCCCAAACCCTAAACCCTAAACCCTAACCCTAAACCCTAGATCCCAAACCCCCAAACTCTGAGCTTCGTGCTTGACTCACGACTCTTCGCACAAGGCCGGGCACCAAGGAGAGGCAGCCCACACAGCAAATCTGCGCGGGACAAGGGGGGGGGGGGAGGGGACCCCCCTATCGTACCAACTTCAGGTTTAGGGTTTAGGGTTTAGAAAAAAAGGGTTTAAGGTTAGGGTTTAGGGTTTAGGGGTTTAGGGTTTGGGGTTTAGGGTTTAGAGATTCGCGAAATCATAGAATCCAGGAGATTTTCGAGTGGGGACGCTTGCAGAAGGTGAAGCCTATGCCAGGCATACGGGAATGGTTCCAACCCTAAACCCTAAACCCTAAACCCTAAACCCACATGCACGTTCTTTAGATTTAAGGTTTAGGGTTTACTCCTTGGCTGGGCTGGGTTCCACGAATACTCTGGAGAAGCAACTAGGTCTTTAAAAAGGGATCCCCCCCCCCCCCCCCCCGCCCAGAATCCTACAATCCCCTTAAAGGGGTCTTCGACATTTGAGGCGGACGGACCTTTTTCGCACACCTTCATGGCAGCTTGCTTACGGAGGCTTAGCTCGGAACAAGGGCGGGCCCCAAGGGCGCGTAAGACTGCATAGACCTTGTAAAGCCGTAAGTCCTGAATTTCAGAACACCTAAAGCCCTCTGCCAAACTCTAAACCCTGAATTCCATGAGCCGCAGCCGTCGACCCTGAACCCTAAACCCTAAACCCTAAACTATCTGTCTCTCATATACGTAAATAAGTAAATAAATAAAAAATATATATATATATAATATAATATAATATAATGTACAGATATGCGTAATCTCGGAGCCAGGTAGATGCTTGGGCCGTGGAGACCCGCCCCGCCCGTCATTGCAAGAGTGTCGATCTTCGAATCCTTGCTGTTGCTCCGGCAGCCGCAGGTGCGGCGCTGCGCCCACAGCTGGCCCGTAGGGAAGGGCTTAGGGTTTAGGGCTTATTTGGGGTTAGGGTTAGGGGTTTACGGCTTAGGGTATAACAGTTCCTTCTAATGAAGAAGCGAAATTACGTAGCAACATGCTAGAAATACTTCTACAAGTAGCCCCGATATATATATATATATATATATCAGCAATAGGAAGCTTCATCGGATTGGTAAGACAAGCAGAATTTAATAGTACCTCCCGCCCCTAACCCTAAACTAGGAACCCTAAACCCTAAAGCCTGCACCCTAAACCCTAAACCCTAAACCCTAAACCCTGAACCCTGAACCCTGAACCCTAAACCCTAAACCCTAAACCCTAAACCCTTCCTGCGGGATAGTGGGCTTTTGGAGTTACCAGGGCCGCTCTGCTTTGGCCGGCACCCGCGGCGTTGCCAGCAGGGTGGCCACCTGGCCTGGGCTTGTTCGGGCGTTTAGGGTTTAGGGTTTACGGTTTAGGGTTTAGGGTCTAGGGTCTTAGGGTTTGGGGCATGGGGTTTGGGTTTAGGTGTGGGCCTAGGGTTTAGGGCCCGAGAAGGTTTGGGCATAGGGTTTAGGGGCCTCTAAATTCCTGGGGTTTGGGGCTCAGGGTGTAAAGCCCGGATTAAGGTGGAGGGTGTAGGGCAGAAAAGGGCAGGCTGAGGCTTCGGCTAGGGTTTTCGGTTTACGGTTTAGGGCCCTGAAGCCAAAAAATCCTAAATCCTCAGCCACACAGCCACAAGCCCTCAAACCTGACACCCCGAACTCCAAAGATGTTTTGCAAAGGCGCCCTGATACCAGTCGGTGTCTTTGAAGGACTCCTCCAGGTGGTACGGGGGGGCAGGTGGGGGGGGAGGGGGTGGTGCGGGGACCCGTCCAAGTTCCGGGAGCTAAGGCATAGGGTTTAGAGTTTGGGGTTTAGTTTGGGGTTTAGGGTAGGCCCCCTACGTCCGAAATCGCAGCCGGCTAGGAAGTGTTCTAGATTCTATTCCAGAGGAACCCTGCTTAAACCAACAAAAGACAGGGACTTTCCAGCTTTTTGCAAGGGACTTCAACAGGAGCCTCACGCGTAAAGGGGAAAAAGAGTCAGTGGGGTTCCATAACTGAGCACCAGCAAGTTAATGTAGGAGCCTGAATCACGAATCACTGAATAATTAGAATGGGTTTTGGGGGGTTATTCTAGTCTACTGATAAAGGGCCCATGCGGGAATACTATTAGCAATCATTCCGACCCCCATATTATGCCTCAAAGGGGTGTCAGTCTGCCTCTTCCCAGCCCAGGACGGACCCGGCAAAGTCGTCCAAGTAGTTGACCTTAAGGTTTAGGGTTTAGGGTTTAGGGTTTTGGGGTTTAGGGCTGAGGGTGTCAGTTCTCGAAGATGTAAAGCCCACTCCCATTCTTCGCACAAAATCTCCCAAACCCCAACCCGAAACCCTAAACTCTCAAACATCTACAGCCAGCATCCGTTGCATTAGGCTGGGAAAACATGGCGGCTGAGTTGCTACGACCTGAGACGGAAGTGAGTCGAGGTCCTTCACCAGAAGCCGCAGTCCTTCGGATTTAAGGTTTAGGGTTTAGGGTTTAGGGTTTCGGGTTTAGCCCTGTGAGGTGTTTCAATAACCCAAGATGAAACTAGGAACAACCACCACACATGATATTCAACGAGGTTCTAGTCGCAAGCAAACCGAGCACCAAGACCAAGGAGGCACCAGCGCCACCCGGGGCAGGGTCTATAGGGTCTATAGGGCTCAGGGTTTAGGATCTTTAGGGTTTAGGGTTTAGGGTTTAGGGTTTAGGGTTTAGGGTTTAGGGTTTAGGGTTTAGGGTTTAGGGTACCCTAAACCCTAAACCCTAAACCCAAAAACCACATACCCTAGGCCATAATCCCTAAGCCCTGAGCCCAAAACCACTACAAAGCCTACTTTCTCGCGAGGCCACGTCTCCTCCACATGGCTCATGGCGCTCACCTGCCAGGAGGCATTGTCCCAAAACCCGGATCCCAAAACCCTGAACCCTGACTCAACATCCCTAAACCCTAAACCCTAAACCCTAAACCCTAAACCCTAAACCCTAAACCCTAAACCCTAAACCCTAAACCCTAAACCCTAAGGACTTCCTGAATGCAGGGCTTAGGGCTTTAGGGGTGTCTATTTGCCGGCATCCAAAATGGGAGGCCCTTACTCGGTGTCTATGTTCTTTAGTACCGCCCTTGTAGTTAGGACATCATCCCTCCCGCCCTCCCCCCCCCGCCCCCCTACCCCTCAAAGGGTTTAGGGTTGCGGGTCAAGGTGCAGTGTCAAAACCGCAAAACCCTAAACCCTAAACTCGGTCGTCTCATTCTAGGCCGGTCTCTGCCAAACAGCCGAGCAACGATGTTTCTCTCGGTTCCCTACATTAAGATATCGCTGAACGACAGCCTAAGAGTCACCTAAGCCGCCTAGGCCCGCAAAGCCGAAATCTTGCAACCCTTCACACCCAAACCCTACACCCCTACACCCCTACACCCCTACACCCCTACACCCCTATACCCCTAAACCCTAAACCCTAAACCCTAAACCCTAAACCCTAAACCCTAAACCCTAGAGAGCCCTGCGCAGCCCTTCTCAGCGCCAGGCTCAGAGGGGGCTGCGTGTAGTCGAACTGCAGGCAGCGGAAGCCCAGGGCAGCCAGCACTTCCTGACGCTCCTGGTGGAATTTTGGGCTTGGGGGTAGGGTTTAGGGTTAGGGTTTAGGGTTTAGGGTTTAGGGTTTAGGGTTTAGGGTTTAGGGTTTAGGGTTTAGGGTTTAGGGTTTAGGGTTTAGGGTTTAGGGTTTAGGGTTTAGGGCTTAGGGTTTAGGGTTTAGGGTTTAGGGCTCAGGGTTTAGTAGCTAAGGCTAGGGTAGGCGAAGAGGTTCTACACCAAGTGTCTGCAAAGGAACCCGGCCGCAAAAAAGCAGGAATCAAGATACCACTGGGCGTCCTTGGGGAACTCAACTGAAAACCCTAAACACTAAACCGTAAACCCTAAACCCTATGAACTCTATAAACCCTATAGGAACCCTCTACCCTATGAACCCTATACATACCCTAAACCCTAACCCTAAACCCTAAACCCTAAACCCTAAACCCTAAACCCTAAACCCTAAACCCTAAACCCTAAACCCTAAACCCTGAACCCTGAACCCTAAACCCTAAACTAAGCCCCAAGCCCTTGGGGCAGCTTTTCTGCAGCAGGCCTTGGGATCCATGATGCCATCCTCCACGTCCTTCAACCCCTAAACCCTAAACCCTAAACCCTAAACCCTAAACCCTAAACCCTAAACCCTAAACCCTAAACCCTAAACCCTAAACCCTAAACCCTAAACCCTAAACTGCTCGGTTGTGGGTGAAGGATGGTAATTAACTCTAATCCCTAAACCCTTAATCAGGAGATAGGCTTTAGGACTTGGGTTTTCGGGTTTAGGGTTTAAGGCTGAGGGTTTAGGGTGTACGGTGTAGGGTTTAGGACTCAAGGACCTGGTTAGCAGGAAGAGGAGCACATCTGCGAAACTGCAACTCCAGGCAACATGTGCATCCAAAGCAGGGAGCACCTACACATAAGCAGTGGAACGATAGATGCAAGCCCTATCCCAATTCAGGCACTGCCATGATTCATTCCCAGATATCCTAATCCTTAACCTATTTCAAAAAAATGGGTTCCAGTGCTAACCATAACCATCAAAACCCTCCATCTGTAGGTGAGGCCCCACACGTCAGCAACATGGCACTCTGTCAGAGGATAGGATTAGGGGGACCCTTGCGGATATAGACCCTCTGAGTAAGTTCCCTGTTTAAGAGAGCCAGAAGAGGGTTAAGAAGGGGTTCCCTTTTAAGGGTCCCCCTTATCCTACCTAGGAGTCTGTCAGAGGGCGCGTCGGCCTCTTTAGGCTTCACAGGGGTCGGGGCTGCCAGGTTTGCGGGGCGCGTCGGACTCTTCAGGGTTGAGGGCTCATTAAGTTTGGGGCTTAGGGTTTAGGGTTTAGGGTCTAGGGTTTATAGGGTTGAGGGTTTAGGGTTTCTGCCAAGCCAAACCACTCTTATAGCTGTCCCCTGCAGCCTGTGCGTGCGTCTCGGCAAAGATGGCGGCCTCGGCAGTGTCCGCAGCCATGACACGACAAGGAGGGTTGCCCCCCCCCCCCCCCTTTCCCTACGCGCGCGCCTCAGCCCTAAGTAGAACCTAAATCATGCAACACTCATAAACTAGCCTGAACTCTAAACTTGACACTAAAACCTGCTGAGATTTGGGAGCACCCCTGAGGATCTTCCTCGCAACTAATCAAGTAACCCTACATGTATGTGGCCTTAGCCGTAACCCCGCACCCCGTAAGGCTGCTCGACTTCCCCCGCTGTGTCGGCCTTTGTCTATGGTACAGTGCTTTAGTTTGTTTTAATGAGGCTAGGCCCTAAACCCTAAACCCTAAACCAGGGTTTACAGGGTTTAGGGTGGGCTGGCAGCTGACTCGTCCACGCTTGGGAAGTGCCTGCGAGAAAGTGTCTATGGTTTGCAGAGGGCTCAATTTAGGACATTCCTGCTGAAAGCCCTAAACTAAGGTCTAATCCCTAAAGTGTAAACCCTGAACCCGAAGTCCATAGCCCACAAGTAAGCCCTGAGCCCTAAGCCGTAGTATCTAGGCTGGCCATTACAACCCTCAGGAGCCTCTTCAACCCACAAGGAAAACACACAATGTCCAAAGATCCCTAAATTGTTTCATGCCCCAAGCCCTAAACCCTAAACCCTCAACCCTAACCCTAACCCTAACGCCCTAAACGCATCTAAAAGCCCGACTTGCAGGCCATGGTGCCAAGCCCGCGCCCGCTCGTTCTGCTAGCTGCGCCTGGCATCTTTCAGGTTTAGGGTTTAGGGTTTAGGGCTTAGGGCTTAGGGCTTAGGTTTCTGTAGGGATTGAGGGGTGTCAGGGTTCTTCAAGGCTTGAAGGCAACTTGCATTTCAGATGGAGCAAGCCAGGCCTTGCAAGTTCGAAAGAGCTGTAACATCTTCCAAAGACCTGGAGTACCCCTGACCCCAAAAACCCCCGAACCCTCAAGTTCTGAAATCCTCAAACCCTCAAACCCTCAAACCCCTCAAACCCCTCAAACCCCTCAAACCCCTCAAACCCTCAATCACCCGAAACCTAAACCCTAAACCCGAAACCCTAAGCCCCTAAACCCTAAACCCCTCAACCCTCAACCCTCAAACCTCAAACCCTCAATCGCAGCGTCGGAGGAGCCTGCAGCTGCCTCAAGATGCGAGTTTAGGATTTAGGGTTAGGGTTGGGGTTTATATACTTGGAGGTTCATGGTACTTACTAACCAATTATGACTGAACTTATAAGGGTACTTAAGGGGCTTATAAGTGGTTATAAGTGCAGGTAGAATTGGTTAAAAAGTACCATGAACCTCCATGTAGGGTTTAGGGTCCGAAAGCCGCCCGTTTTGTAGGGATCTTATAGGGTCTATGGGGGTCGAAACGGCTTAGTGATTTGGGGTCCTCGGTTGTTACAGGGTCTATGGGGCTGAGTGCTTGGGTTTTTTGGGGTCTATAGGGTTCGGGGTTCAGGGTGTTCGGCTTCCAGGGTTGATGGGTTTAGGGTGACTGTGCCAAAACTTGGCTGCACTCAGGAGAGTAGCTGAAAGTTAAACTTTAGCTGCCTTAAGAAGAAACCCAATAAACCCAAAAAAGGTAAGGATCTAAGTTACAGTAAAGTACCACAAGAAAAAGCGGGTGTAGAGCTACCGGGTTTTGTTTGCGAAGCTTGCTTGAGGCCCACCGCTCTGTTAGCATAGTCTTCGGTAGAGACAATAGAACGACAGTAACCTTAAACCCTAAACCTTAACCAAGGTTTTGGCTCAAACAAAAAACATGGCCACATACAAGTCCAAAAGCAATAAAACTCCAAACTCTAAAGCCCTAAACCAAATCACGAAGCCTTGGACGCTGCTCGGATACTCGAATGCCCCTACATAAGAGAGATATCCTTAAAATTTCTAGGGATCCTACTCGAGATGTAAGAAATATTCCTGAATCTAAAAACCTTTCCTTGGTAAGTTCCCAAACTCTGGTCCACGTATGGGTACCCTAAATATTAGGGGCTGCCTTTAATATTGACCCCAATATCATGATTAGAGAAGTGACCCTCTGAGGGTATTTCATGGGCCGTAATATGGTCCCTAACCTCCTTTAAAGGGTTCTGATGCAGCTCCGTAGGATGTAGACGCCCGGCCCAGAGTACCGCAACAGGTTAGGGTGTAGGGTCTAGGGTTTGGGGCTTCCCGCCCAAAGCTCAAGGCTAAAACACTCTAAGCGCCCTAAAACTAGGACGGCCCTGAAAAACTCGCTGATAAAGATTCCAGAGTACGTATGATCCTCTTAAACTCTGGAAGGAAAATGGAATATATCCCGAGGGCCCTTAACACCCCCTAAACCCTGATTACACCTAGACAAGCTTCTCGCAATGCCCGGGCCTTCATCAGGCGTCCGGCAACTCCCCGACGCCGGTAGGCGGACGCCACGCAGACGTAGCCTTGGGGTTCGAGAGTTTAGGGTTTAGGGTTTTTTGGGTTTTGGGGCTTTTGGGGTTGTACCCTCCAGACGGATGATCACGCGCAACGCGCCCCGCCATTTCCATCGGTATTTACGGTGTTTTTTCTGCTTTGCATGCCGAAAACACCGGTGGGCGCAGTGTTTCGGGGGGGGGGTCAGTTACGTTTGGTAAGTGAGTACATACTGGGGCCCCCATTTCCATCGGTATTTACGGTGTTTTTTTTCTGCTTTGCATGCCGAAAACACTGGTGGGCGCAGTGTTTTCGGGGGGGGGGGGGGGGGGGGGGCAGTTACGTTTGGTAAGTGAGTGCATGCTGGGGCATGAGGTCCACACCAACCTGACACATGAGGTCCACACCAATCTGACACAGGAGGCCCCACATCAACGTGACACATTGCTGCTTGGTTTCAAGCATCCTGGCAAGCTCTTTCCAGCCATGCATCTTACTTACCAAACGTCGCACTGCCTATACCACGCTGCTTTCTGCTCGTCGCTTGTTGCGGAAGCCTAGATTGAAAGCCATCCTTGAGGCTCTGCGTCTTTATCGTACAGCACGTGCCGGTCTTCTGGGGTGCGAACCTGCGCACTTTTGGGATGCCAAGCATGACAGCAATTGGCTCTTTTAAGCGGCTCTGCACGTGGAAGGCGTAGCGAATCCCAGAAAAAATCTCAACCTTATGATGAGGTTTGCTGTGTGCCGTGCGGTACGAATCACTCGGCAGGGACAGTGTTTTCAGCATGCCCGCATGTTTCCACGCGCGTGAACATCCCCCTGGCGCGTTATAGGGCTTCAGGGCTTTGGGGTTAAGGCCTGGCCACGCTGGGGAACTATTTCTCAGATGCGAATTCTGGTGTCCTCCTGCACCGTTGCCCGAAACCCTATAATTCCTAGACATTGAACCCTAGTCACCTAGGCGAGGGGGTGCAAATATTTGGCCAGAATGCAAGGCAGTTGTGCGATGACTTTGCTTCTTGAGGACTGTCACTGATTTTCGGCAATTCCGAATACTCAGAAAATTAGCGACTGTTGCTGATGGAGCCCAGATGCTGATGAGGCAGTGGTTTCCTTGGCCATTTGGGGGTCGGGTAGCGGGCGGCAGCAATCTAAACCCTAAACCCTAAACCCCAAACCCTAAACCCTATTCTGGGGCGCACAGGCAGCTTGCAGATGCTTGCAGCAAAGGACAAAAAGGTGAAACTCTGGATTCAGCTGGAACTCCTCGTGGATAGTACCTTAGTTCAGCCACCAGAGGAGCCAGCCTACAGACATGAGTAGGGTTTAGGGTTTAGGGTTTAGGGTTTAGGGTTTAGGGCTTAGGGTTTAGGGTGTAGGTTTAGGGTTTAGGGATTAGGGTTTAGGGCTGGGTAACCCCTTAACTCTGGGTCGCACAAACCCCGATGGTGCTGCCAACATGGTGCGCCTTCAAGCGCGTAGAACTACCAGAAACAAACGCACCAAATCACCCCCTGGTTCTTAGTAGGGAACGAGGGGAATTAGGGCCCTACATATCCCTTATATAACTGGGGGATTCCGAAAGTAGGGGTAGCTTAATGGGGTCCTTATTATAAGGGCTAGGGTTTAGGGTTGAGACCCCACCTTGCAAACCACTGCAACCCGAGAATCTCGTAGCACGCGCAGCCAGCCAGCTCAACGCCAGCGAGCATGGCCAGAACATGAAGTTCCTGCAGGCGGCTTAGGGTGGCGTCTAGCGTCTTGCAAGGTTTAGGGTTTAGGGTTTAGGGTTTAGGGTTTAGGGTTTAGGGTTTAGGGTTTAGGGTTTAGGGTTTAGGGCTTGGGAAGTTCAGGGCTCTTGAAATTCAAGAAGCCATCGGCCCCGAGCACTGAAAACCCGAGCAGGCGATCTCCTCTTTCTGGGCTTAGGGTTTACGGTTTACGGTTTAGGGTTTAGGGTTTAGGGTTTAGGGTTTAGGGTTTAGGGTTTAGGGTTTAGGCTTTAGGGTGGGTACGGTATTTTTTTTGTGATTGTTTATGTTTTTTTTTTTTGTTTCTTTCCTGTTTTTTGTCAAATTTAAGGCACGAAAGAAAGGAAGGAAGGCAGGAAGGCAGGAAGGCAGGAAGGCAGGAAGACACGAAGAAAGAAAGAAAGAAACAAAGAAAGACAGAAAGGAAGGAAGCAAGAGGAAGAAAAAGTAAGGAAAGAAAGAAAGGCAGGAATAGAAAGAAAGACTGCAAGAAAGAAAGAAAGGCAGGCAGGAATAGAAAGAAAGATAGAAAGAAATACAGAAAGAAAGAAAGAAAGGCAGGAATAGAAAGAAAGACAGAAAATCAAGAAAGAAAGAAAGGCAGGACTAGAAAGAAAGACAGAAAGAAAGAAAGAAAGACAACAAATAAAGAAAGAGAGAAAGCAAAAAGGAAAGGCAGGAATGGAGGAAGAAATAAAGGAATAAAGAAAACACAAGAAAGAAAGAGAGAAACAACGACAGCAAGAAAGCAAGAAAGAAAAAACAAAGGAAGGAACAGAGGAATAAAGGAAAGACAGAAATACAGCAAGACAGAATAATAAAATAAAAAAAGAAATAAAGGAAGGAAGTGAGGAAGAAAGAAAGGAACAAAGAAAGAAAGAACGAGAGAAAGAAATAAAGAGAGCAAGAAAGCAAGAAATACAGAAAACCACGAACGAAATACATAAAACAAAAAAAGAAAGAAAGGAAGAAAGGAAGGATGGAAGGAGTTTAGGGTTCCGCTCGCTTCGCACGTTCTTGGTTGACCCTAAAGACCCTACGCCTTAAACCATAAACCCTAGACCCCCAAAACCCGTATGTGGAACCTGTGAGGATACAACAAACGCCCTTCGGCACAGCGGCCGGGCAGTAGTAAACCCGAAGGATTTAGGTTTGTAATTAGGGGAGTGTTTGAGGTAAGGGATTACGGCTCTAGCCGGGGTCCGGTGTTGTTTTTGCCTAGCTGTTAGATCAAACAAATCCCATTTGAAAACTATTGTGTTTGCAAATGGGGAGGGCTGCGCCCCCCCCAACCCCCCCGCTTTTTTATAAGCCGCCCAAGCGTGCTTCTGGTTCATACAAATCCCTTGCAAAACTCATCTTGCGGGATTGTGTCTGCAAATGGGGGGGGGGGGGAATTCCCGGTGTGCAAGCGTGCTTTTAGTCTTTAGTTCAACGAATCGCTCCCAAAACTCATTTTGCGAACATCGCTTTGCAAATGGGGGGGAGTGGGGGGCCCCAAACCCCCCCGGCTTTTTGAAGGCGCGCAAGCTTGCTTTAAGACAATAAGAATCCCGTCCAAACCCATCATGCGAGCACCATGTTTGCATTATTATTTTTTTTTTTTTTTGGGGGGGGGGGGGGGGCGGGGTTGCTACCCCAAAAATCATTAGATGTGGTCAGGTTCCGGACATGCGGTACCGCTGAGGAGCCTGCGGAAGCTGAAAACCAGCAAAATTCACCAAAAAAACCAGGAAAATACACAGAAAAGAATTCCAACCAGAGGAGGAGGATAGGCAGAACCAGAGGGCATGTTCAGAAAACCAAAAGAAAAGCAAGGAAAAAACAAAAAAAATCACAAAAAAAACCAGAAAAATTGACAAAAAACAACCTCCCTCCCTTTAGGGTTTAGGCTTTAGAGCAACTTGATTTACACTTTTCCTGGATGCACAATGCCTGAGACCGCACGACTGGGTCCAAAACCTCAAGCGAGCGAACCGACCCCTACTTGAAGGTTTAGGGCTTAGGGTTTAGGGTTTAGGGTTTAGGGTTTAGGTTCATGGTACTTACTAACCAATTATAACTGTACTTATAACCCTACGTATAATACCCCTAAAGGGCCTTATAGGGGTTATCCCACTTATAAGTAGGGTTATAAGCCCAGTTATAATTGGTTAGTAAGTACCATGAACCTTCAAGTAAGAACCCTACTTGGAGGTTCATGGTACTGAGTAACTCATTACAACTGCACTTATGGCTGTACGTATAACCCTTTTAGGGCACTTAAGGGGCTTTGTAAGTGGGTTATAAGTACAGTTAGAATTGGTTAACAAGTACCATGAGCCTCCAAGTACACCCCTTGACCCTCCTAAACCCTAGCAAGCCTCCTATACCGCCTAAAACCCTGATCTTCACTAAGCCCGAACTGAGCTGTGCTTGAAAGCCTTTGAACATTATTTCTGGAAAGGTTCCATTATAAAGGAAAAGGGTAAGTTAGATATTATCCCAAAGCATGGCTCGGTCCGGATTCAGATCGTCAGCTTCCTGCTCCAAGCACGACTGCATCGTCTCGAAGTCCTCAGGCCCCCCGCGCGGTTGGTTGTAGGGTTTAGGTCAACCATTCTCAGTCATGTCGGCGTTCTTTCTTGAGCACCCGCTCCGCACCCTAAAGCGCCTCAACCCACCCGAAATCCTAAACCAAAAGCTTAGAACCTAAAATCCTGAACGTGGGGAAGGGGAGAGATGTCTCATGAAAGATGTTTGCAGGTTCCTTTGCATTCTAGGAGCCGTCTTCATACGGGAAGTTCTCAAATTTGGGACCCTAAAACCTAAACCCTAAACCCTAAACCCTAAACCCTATTCATAAGTCTCAGGAGCATCAAGCTCTCCAGGCACCGGAAAGTGCACTTGCAGCAGCTCTGCCTTTCGGTCGGGGCTGCAACTCTCAGGGGGTCTCAGCTCGATAGCTCTTAGGTTTAGGGTTTAGGGTTTAGGGTTTAGGGTTCTGCTCTTAAAGAACAGGGTTTAGTGCGTAGGCAATTTACAGAATGGGAACCCCAAACCCAGAGCCTCAGAGCCTCAGGCCAACAATGTCCCAAAAAAAATCCTGCCTACCTACCTATAGCCTTACTAAGCCTTAACAGGGAACCCAGGAAGTAAGCCAGGGTTTAGGGTTTAAAGGGTTTAAGGGTGTAGGGGGAGTCTGCAGACTTGGGCTATAGGGTTTAAGGTTGAGGATCTGTAGGGTCTTTGTGTCCAGGTCGAGGGCGCCTGGGACGTGGATGTCTTGATGCCTGTAGAGTATAAGGTAAAGGGAGGTGTGAATGTGAGCCATCAGCACCCTGAACGCAAAGCCTTGAACCCCTTATAGCTTCACAATGAATGCTCAGACAAGGTCCAAGACTACTGGTACGTTTTTTGGAAGCCTGGTAACCACACTATGAGTTACCCTGTTGGTGCTCACTGTACTGAAGGCATGCAGGACCCCAGGGCAAGATGTTACCACCGGGCCACCACAGTCTTGCTGCCGAGTATCATAGACCTTGCTGAGCAGTTCTCTCTGCTCACATCGCAGGTCGACGATGCGCTCGCCGTCCATGTGGGAAGTGCACTAGGAGTGAACCCTAAACCCTAAACCCTATGTGGGCTGAGCTAATTCGTGCGGGGCAGCTTCCCAAAGATTTGCTGTACGATTGCACTTAAGAATTACGTACGATGCCTGCCCTAAAAGTTAGCCCGAGCCATTTGGCTGCATGACCAGCGACACCGACATCGAGATGCATCAGCCTCACCAGCAGAAAGCCGCCTAATATAGGGGCCTGAATAATTAGAATAGGGTTCCGCCCCCTATATAGTAGCCAAACAAACCATGGGTCGAGAATCTCTAGAACTCGAGGCAGCAACATGCGGTGTAGGGCTTAGGGCGCTTCTAGAACATGCACAAAAGACCCCCCCCCAGCCGCGTAGCGCTGCTCCGGGACTGGCAAAACAACTCTCCACAAAACATTTGGTGTACGTCCTATTGTCTTTCTGTTGGTTAGTAGGGAAGAAAATCATTCTAGTTGCTATTGCTACCATTCTTTCATTCCCTGCTAACCAACAGTAAGTCGTGCAGCCCTGTATTGTGCACGAATCTGTCGATGGCAAGGTATTCCCCGAGCACGATCTGTGCCAAACCCTAATCCTGACGGCCCTGCCCTAACCCTAAACCCTAAACCCTGAACCCTAAACCCCTAAACTCTGAACCCTAAACCCTAAACCCCTAAAGTCCGGTGGCATGGTGGGAGGGAGGAACGAATCCATCACAGCTTGATATCGCCGAACAGCAGGAAGACATCGCCAAGGCCTTCTTGCTTTTTGAGGTTCTCGGGTTAGGGTTTAGGGTTTAGGGTTTAGGGCTTAGGGCTTAGGGCTTAGGGCTTAGGGTTTAGGGTTTAGGGTTTCCCTCTAACCCTCACATCCCTTAGCCCAAACATCCCTAGCTACGTGGGTGCTGTCCTGGAGCTCGTTGACTGGTTGGGGGCCTTTTTTGTGAAGGATTCCTTTCCTAAAGCCTGCGATTATGTGGAGACCTGAACATCGGACATGCCACGGCCTCCTAGACCAGCCTCAACAGACTTGCGTCGGCACGTACTGTGAAAGTTTTCGCGTTCTGAAGGACAACCCAGTGGGGTTTTGGGTTTAGGGTTTAGGGTTTAGGGTCCTTTTTCCTTTCTGTTGGCTCGAGGTTTCCTTAGAAAAGGGTACCAACCCAACCAAGGGTGCCAGGCATGCAGGAGCGGTCCGTAAGAAGAGGACCCTACTTGGAGGTTGATGCTACTTAGTAACTCATTATAACTGTACTTACAACTGTACTTATAACCATATGAGGGCACTTAAGGGGCTTATAAGTGGGTTATAAGTGCAGTTATGATTAGCGGCAACAATCGCAGGAAGCCTCTGTCCCGGCTTAGCCTGGCCGAGGGCTTAGGATTTAGCACAGGAAACAACCCTAAACTGCCCTAAACCCTAAACCCTAAACCCTAAGATCTGAAACGGAAAGGCCTCGCAGAACCGTCGATTCCTGTACCAAAATCTTCGCATTTTTGTAGAGGGCCCAAGCAAATCCTGGGGTGCCTCCCATTCGGGATGCTCGGGGTCGGGTTTAGGGTTAAGGGTTAAGATTTAAGGGCTTCGGATTTAGGCGGCAGGCCCTAAACCCTGGGTGAGGTTCGAGCGGCTAGTTTGGAGGAGAACAGTCCAAGAAATGTGTGAAAACCCTAAAACCCGACAAGGTCATGGCGGGTTGGGAGGGAACGTGAACCTTGGCGCACACCACAACACACGTCCCGCCGGCTGCCATGCGCCGAGCATGCTAAACCCTAAACCCTAAACCCTAAACCCTAAACCCAAAACCCTAAACCCTAACCCCGAAACCCCTCAGACCCCGAAACCCCCCCAAAAACCCTCCCCCAGCCACCTCCGGGGGCCGGCGTCGCTTGCGCTCGGCGTCAAGAACGGAACCCCCCCACAAACCCCCTAAACTAAAGCCAACAAAAGCTCAGAGCCGGTGCACTTTTAGGGTTTAGGTTTAGGGTTTAGGGTTTAGGGTTTAGGGTTTAGGGTTTAGGGTTTAGGGTTTAGGGTTTAGGGTTTAGGGTTTAGGGTTTAGGGTTTAGGACTCATTGGGGTGTACTATGTCCCCAAAACCCCTCAACCAAAGCTAGTTGGTTTAGGGTTTCGGGCTCAGGTGCAGCTTTTCTCAAGTGACCTACAATACCCTTCTCGTTTATTGGTACGTTTCCCTTCTTTTGGGCGTGCAGGACGTATAGATCTCTCTGGGTCGGGCCCCTGTTTGGTTCACCGGGGTGTTGCAACGGTACCAAACCCCAAATTTAGGGGGGTTTAACAAGGTAGGGTCTAGGGTTTAGGGTTTTAGGGTTTAGGGTTTAGGGCTTTAAAAATAGGCTGCATAAGCCGAGCCGGCCGCTCCGCTGTGTCGACCACTTCTCCCATACCCTAGACCCGACCATCATGCCCTGCCATCTCCGAACACCTAAACTGAACCCTAAACCCAAACCTTAATCCCTAAACCCTAAATGCTAAACCCCAAAAGAAACTCTAAACCCAAGACCGTAGACCCTAGACCCTGAAAGTCAGGGCCGTGGAGTGTCTGCACCTTTTGGGGGTCGTAACTCCTCGGTCCGGGTTAGCCGCCTTGGACGGGTAACACACGGAAGGTGAGGGGAACCAATGGGAAACCAACGCCCGAACTTGCTGTATGGTCTACATGAGGGCTTCCATAATGATATCTTTCGCAATACGTATGCGATATGTATATAACAGTATATCTCCAGATATGGGCCCCGATTTGGAACAGCCCCCACGTGGTGTCTTGGGTTCCGTCTGGTGGTGAAACCTCGAATTCGAGTCCGTTCACAATGTGGAAAGGGTTTAGGGTTTGGGGTTTAGGGTGCTGCCTGCCATGTGTGGGAAGAGTATGCTGTATCACAGGTGGCGACTCAGAACTCGTCCATGATACCTGCGAAGCGGGCGATTCGCAAGTGGGGCCCACTCGAAAACTGAACCTTTAGGTTTAGGGTTAGGGTTTACGGCCAGTGTTGCTACGATCCTTCTCGCTATGAAGTTGCTGGTACTGTTCTTATAGCTGAAACTCAATGTTGCAAATTTGAAGATTGGCCTTCAGACATCTGGCTCTCCATCCCTGCACGCCCAGGCAACCCTCGAACCTAAAGCCTAAGCGCTAAGCCGTAAGCCTTAAGCGAAGCCGTAAACCGCGCAAATCCCACGACCAAAACTCAACAACGGCCCGAAAGCCAAAAACCCGAAACCCTAAATCCGTAAACCCTAAACCCTAAGCCCGAAGCCCTCAGCCCTAAGCCCAAAGCCCTCAGCCCTAGACCCTAAGCCCTAAAAAAATCCCAAAACCCTCAGTGCCCGGTTCCCAGCCGCCTTTGCTCCTGTCCCGCTCCTTGCCCTCCTCCCACTGAGGCATAAGCCTGGGCTCCTGCCACAGGATTGCGGTTAGGGCTTCTTAACCCTAAACCCTAAACCCTAAACGTGCAAGGCTTAACGTGGGTTAGGGCTTTTTGGGCTTATAAGGCTTAAGGTGGGTTTTAGGGCCTTTTGTTTTCCGGCTGTTTTTGCTTAGGGTTCAGGGTTTCTAGAGTTTATAGTTTTTTTGGATAGGGTTTTTTGGGTTTCTGGGGTTTGCAGGGTTCTCAGGGTGTACAGGGTTACACGTTCAAAAGCTTTTGATGTGCTTCGGGCTCCGCAAGTACCTCTTCGTAAGGGACGTGGGTACTCAGTGAAGGTATCTCGAGAATCTTCGGGAATGTTATGACTTCAACAGGGACCCGGAATCCTAAACCCTAAACCCTATAAACCCTAAACCCTAAACCCCAAACCCTAAACCCTAAACCCTAAACCCTAAACCTCAAAACGCCTTAGCCCTACCCAGCCCAAGCTCAACGCATTGAGCCGTCGGGTCCGAAACCAACCGCAACCTGTCTTGGTAGAGACCCCTAAGCCCTAGACCAGACGTTTGAGAACCTAGGGTTTAGGGTTTAGGGTTTAGGGTTTACGGTAATGAGGTCCAGCGGCCTAAGAAGTTGCTGGGATTAGGGTTTGGAGCTTAGGATTCGGGATTCAGGATCCAGGTGGGTCAGGTGCAGCCTACGGCAGGAGCAAATCACTCATTGACGTGCCGTCCTTCGAGAGCGCCAGCTTCATCAACACCTTGCAGTCACATTCTAAAATCCCCAAACCCTAAACCCAACCTAAATTGAAGATTTCAACGGGGGTAAACATATGGGGCACGATGCTGGTCGCGCAAGCGATCTCACGCGCATGCACTGCATGCTTGGAAGGCTTCTGTTCAGGCTTTCAACTATGAACCCTCACCTCATTGTTGAGTCTCCTTCGAAGAAGGCTTCCGGGCTTTAGGTACATCTTGCAATTCCTGAAAGAAGGACGTACCTTCCATGAAATAATCTGTGAAGGGTTTAGCGTTGAGGGTTTCGGGTTCAGTGGGAACAGAGAGTGACAGGTGAGGCATGCAAGGCAGAGCGGCAAGTAGGAACGTGGCTGCCCAAAGCCCTGAACCATCAAACCCTAAACCCTAAACCCTAAACCCTGAACCCTGAACCCGAAAACCCTACAGTACCACCGCACCTGACATGCATAGACCCTCAGACCCCCATCAGCTTTGCAGGAACATCCCACAACCTTCCCAGAGAGCTCAACACCCACCAGACCCTGCAGGTTTATGGCTGGGGTTTAGGGTTTAGGGTTCAGGGTTTAGGGTTCCGGGTCTCCATTATTGTACAATAAAAAGGGGCACCAAGATAGTTTAAGGCGTCAGTGTATTTACCCCTAAACCCTAAACCCGAAGCCCTGAGCCCTAAACACTAAGCCCTAAACCCTAAACCCCAACCCTCCTCAATTAAGGGGTACTAGGGCTCTCCGGGTTGGACCAAGATCGACAACCTCGAACCAGGGTTTAGGGTTTAGGGTTTAGCAGGTCATTGCAGGCTACACAATGCCCACCCTTTTGGGGTAGCTACATGGTCCCTTAGCAGGGGCCCTTGAAAGGGCACCCCGTCTATGCCCCCCACATACCCTATTCAGGGCTCATACTACCCTTAGAAAAAAACAGCTTAGGCTACTATTTGCTTAAGAACCCCAAAAAAATATAAAATAAAAATCCCTATGTTGCCCTTTAAGGAAACATATTTTGTATTTCTGGGGGGTTCTCAAGCAAATAGTAGTGGGGTTTACGGTTTAGGGACCCTAAGCCCTGAACGAATCCGAAACCCTCTGGCCTCCGTCCGCTGGGCTGCGAAGGCCGTGTCTTCAGGCTCCTGTACAGGTGCAACTTTCTGGGTTTAGGGTTTAGGGTTTAGGGTTTAGGGTTTAGAGTTTAGGGTAACCCAGAGAGCCCAACACTCCTTAACTAGCCTAAGAAGTCGCTCTGGTACTACGGCAACCTTGCAATCTCCTAGGGTACCCGTGAAAGGGGCCCCAGTTTTTAAAACTGACCAGGTGAAGGCTCTATAGGGCTTAGGGTCTAGGGAACCCTAAACCCTAAACCCTAAACCCTAAACCCTAAATCCTAAACTCTGTTTAAAGTACGGGGGTCTTCTAAGGTTCCAAGTATGCGCCCTTCATTTGAGTCCCTTGTTGCGTAACCCTTCATAGAAATAAGAATAAAAATAATAATAAGAATACTACTACTACTACTACTACTACTACTACTACTACTACTACTACTACTACTAATAATAATAATAATAATAAGGGCCCATGGTTCCAACCTTAGAGAGTTGATGCTCAAGGGAGTTTAGGGCTTTCTGCTTCGGCACCCTCGGCTCAGGAGCCACTGCTTGGACAGAACCTTGGACTTTCTTTGGGGGGGTGACATGGTCTAAACCCTAAACTCTGAACCCTAAACCCTAGACCCTAAATCCTAAACCCTAAACCCTAAACTGGGGTACCCCTTGTATACCCCTTATATACCCTATTCAAATTAAGGGGCCCTTACATCAGAACCCTTTTCAAGGAGGTTACCCAAGCCCATCAACCGCCCGGATTCCAGCATCAATGAAAGCCAACGCCCAGTTTGGTAGGGCCGAGTTCGGGCCGGGTTTCGGGCTTAGGGTACCCCGGTTGGCTTAGGGTTTAGGGAACCCTGATACGTTTCATTAGGAATGTGGTTCGGAGCAGTGCGACATGTTTGTCAACGCATTCGTGCGAAATGTTGCCGAAAAAGAGCAACAACGTCTCCCGGAACGTCGCACTAAACTACAAGTATGGTTCCACCTGGACCCGGAAGCCTCCCATTTTGAAAAGCCACATATGGCAGCCAAGCGATCAAGTTCTCAAGGGAGTACTTCAGAACAGGGAAAATGAACATAGTAGCGTTGAACCAATGAGAATAGTACCGGGACGCTCCGAAGTCAAAATGCTGAAATCTTGTATCAAGGCTACACCAAGGTATGAGCCCAAAGCTCAGAAACCTTAAAAGCGTCAAGAGTTGAGAAAGAGCCTCCCCCCCCCCCCCTCCCGGCCCCCACAACCCTAAACCCTGAACCAAGCGAACCCTAAACCCCAAACCCTGAACCTTGCAAACCCTAAACCCTAAACCCCAAACCTTCGGATTTCGGGCTCACCCCCCCTTAAACCCTAAACCCTAAACCCAAACCCTAAACCCTAAAACCCAAACCCTAAACCCTCAACCCTAAACACCAAACCCTAAACCCTAAACCCCAATACATAAGCCCTAAACCCTAAACCCTAAACCCTAAGCCCTAAGCCCTAAGCCCTAAGCCCTAAGCCCTAAGCCCTAAGCCCTAAGCCCTAAACCCTAAACCCTAAACCCTATCCCCCCGCCTCTTGGATCACCAAGTCATCCTGGGGTCGTCTCATCGACTCCTTCCCACGGATCGGTGGACTGGGCTATTGATGCTCAAGGCCTAGGGTTCAAGGTTTAGGGCTTTAGTATTAGGGTTTAATGTTGAGGTTTCCGGGTGTAGGGTTGAGGGTTTTAGGTGCAGGGTGGAGGGTCCAGCTTCAAAAAAACATACCGAAGCCGAAACTACTTTTGTTTCGCCACTCCATGGTTTGGTCCGGTCGCCGACTACAGCAAGGCATGACCTCAAAGCCTACATGGGGGTTTACCAAAAGAAGGGACCCCTAATATAATTAGTCCCCAAACAATAGGATTCCCTTACCATAAGGACCCCAGTAAGGTGCCCCTACTTTAGGAAAGCCCTACATGCCGAGAAGCTAAAAGAACCTGAGCCGCACCCTGGCCCCCAGGGAACGCATCGCCTGGGTCTCAAAGTTGTAGTAGTACTTCACGCCGCGCAGGTCATAGAAGGCGTGCCTGGCTCACCGCTAGATTGTGAACGGCTTAGGGTTTAGGGTTTAGGGTTTAGGGTTTAGGGTTTAGGGTGCTTTCAGCGCATGGTTGACAGTACAGCAGCTCGTGGTGCCTGTCGTCATGTTGCTTCCCATACCCCCAACCCTACATTGGTGTCAATTTACCCCCCAACTACTCTAGCTCCTGCCAAGGCATATTAGAACCTTTCACCCTTTTAGGGTTCATTTGGTTTGCAAGGCAGCCCTAGTATCGAAAACCCCCATTTGCTCCCCAAGGAGCCCTAAGCCCTAAGCCCTAAGCCCTAAGCCCTAAGCCCTAAGCCCTAAGCCCTAAGCCCTAAGCCCTAAGCCCTAAGCCCTAAGCCCTAAACCCTACACCGCCCGACAGCAAAACGAACCCCAAGGCTTTGCCGGCGCGGCCACTTCTCGCCCAGGGTGGTTTCGAGCGGCGCCGGCTTAGAGAAGGTCTCCTTGGCCTGCGGTTTAGGGCTTAGGGCTTAGGGCTTAGGGCTTAGGGTTTAGGGTTTAGGGTTTAGGGTTTAGGGTTTAGGGTTTAGGGATATGCCATTTTGATTGGGGGGTGAACCCCTAAACCCTAATCTTTTTTATTATTCTTTTTTGGGGCTGGACCTACATGTAGGGGGTTTCCGAAAAGTAGGGCTAAGGTCGAAGCCGAACCCATTATTGCATTTGGGTGGGCTTCTAGCATGTTGGGGTATAAGGGTTTAGGCAGAGCAAGAGCGCACGTCAGTCCCCAGTCACGACTGCTAGTCTTCCTTGAAACAGGGATCCCCAAACACATCATCCCTGAAACCTAAACCCTAGCTAAAGAAGTAGATTCGGGTATGTGGACTATGTCAAGGCGTGTTCCACCTGCCTCCCGCCCTGACATCCACAAGGAAGGATGCAAAGTAGGGGACAACGCACCGAGGCAACCGGCTCTTAAGGGCTACAGCTTGGCCTCAGGACCCCCCTCGGCCTGCCAACACATGCTGTAGCATCGCACTGCGCTCTGGCACTGCTCCCGCCTGTCTCCGGCAGTGGGCCGGCACGCAAACTCTACTCAGAGATTCACCTTTCACCATGGCTTGAAGCAAGGCTTCCAGCATCCCGAGCAGAGCGCGCCAGCACACGAGACCGCACCAAGGACACCTACATGCCTGAAGACGACTTCTGCCTCTCGGCTACCTCACCTTCCTCCGCCAGGGCAGCCTTCCCTTGCAACCAATGTCCCACGTCTCCTGGATGATGGTGCCGTCAATGGTTTACTCGACATTGCAGCCCCCCTCCATCGAGCAAGTCCATAGCAGCAGCATTGTAGATGCAGTGGCGCACTGGTCTGACAAAATCCTCCAAGCAGTAGGATGTGCCCTGATTCAACGTAGCAGAAACGCACATGTGAAGGAAGGTTCTGCCCACCTGCCTCCGGCCCTGACATCCACAAGGAAGGATGCAAGGTAGGGAACGACGCACCGGGGCAACCGGCTCTTAAGGGCTACAGCTTTGCTTCAGCACTAACCCTGTGACCCAAAGCTAGGCAACTACAGGCTAAGGGTGAATAACAGACGCCTTGATCTCGGTTTCAGGGTTGAGGGTGGGGGGTGTTCCCGAACCCCAAACCCACAAGCCCCCAAACCCTAAACCCTAAACCCTATACCCTACAATCGCGAACCGCACTGCCTCGGGATCCACCACGGTCAGAGGGGACTCCAACTGCTTGCCTGAAAATCTCATGGATTCGCAAAGGCGCTGGAGGATGGGTAAGGTTCAGGGTGCAGGGTGTTTAGGGTTTTGGGTTTAGGGTTTAGGCCCGATACCCGAAGCGTCCCATGAACCCGATGCTTGAATCATCAAAATAGACTGCCCTGTCAAGACGGTTGCTATAGTGGGAGCCCCTAACCACCTAACAAATCCTAAACTCTATAGGCTCTAAACTTCGTCAATCCCACTCTCCGACAAAGCGGAGGCTGAACTGGAGCGCCTTCCGATTCTATCGGGAGGCCCCAAACCTAGAAATTCTTCGGGTTCGGGTTTCGGTTTAGGGTTTAGGGTTTAGGGGTTTAATAGCCTAGGTTTTGCGGTGCAGGGGCTTTGGGTATAGGGCACGGCATATAGGGCATCGTCGTACAAGGACATCTCTCTTCGGTTTCTCAAGATTAAGGTTTAGGGTTTAGGGTTTAGGGTTTAGGGTTTAGGGTTTAGGGTTTAGGGTTTAGGGTTTAGGGTTTAGGGTTTTGGGTTTAGGGTTTAGGGTTTAGGGTTTAGGTTCCACAGGACCTTCGATAGAATGCAAGGTGTTCTAATGAACCAAAATGCTCGCCCTGAATCCTGCGGGTTTTTTCGGTTCAGGGTTTAGGGTAGGACACACAAACCGCAAGCCCTCAACCCTGATATGTTCCCCCTTATACTAAGAGTCCTGAATAAGGATGATAATAGGGGGTACTGCAAAATCCGATTAATGATTGTTGGTATAAGGGGGAACATCCCAACCAAAACCCCGAACCCGACACCCACACAGAGCAATTTGACATCCTAAACCCAAAGCCCTAAACCCTAACCCCTAACCCCTAACCCCTAAAACCCTAAACATTTCACATCTCGGGGTGCTCCCCCGCCTTCCTTTCGGGCTTTCTCCTCCCGCTCGAGCTTCGCGGAACGCTTGTAGTCAATCCTCGGCCGCTCCCCCGTGTTTGGGATTTAGGGTTTAGGGTTCAGGGTTCAGGGTTTAGGGTTTAGGGCTTACGGTTTAGGGATTAGGGATTAGAGTAGGACTGAGTTGCTGAGGTCATAAGCCCCCAAAAAGGGTATACTTTCAGTTCTATAGGGGATTATAGTACCCCAAAAAGTGTAAAGTTTATCATTCAGCTACTCAGTGGTTGATAAGAGAAAGAGAAGGGCAACATTTTGGCTCAAATTGGTTTACAAAGATCCCAGCCAAGGGGGAACATCCCAATTGAAGCCCCGTAGGAAATAATCCTATCCTCTTAGACCCAATAAGGGAAAACGGGAAAATTCCCAGGGGCCCGACTAGAACCCGAAGCTACAGCTTGTTTAAGAACCCCCCCTCCCCCCCAAACAAAAAAGGATAAGTGGATGATCATCCCTTTATTGCCCTAGTCAGGAACAGCATGGCTTTATTTGTTGGGGTGGTTCTTAAGCAAATAGCAGGCAGAACCCTGAGCCAGATCAAGCCGAAGCTCTTCAAGGGTTTTAGGTCCAGGAACTTTGGCAGCGTCTTCGCCTTGGCTTTTAGGAAGAGCCCCGGACTTTCAGGGCGCAGGGTTCGGGCATCAACGGTTCTGGGTGTATTCAGGACTCCGCAAGAAAAGACGTCAACACCGATTCCCCGAACCCTAAACCCCCGAAACCCTGAACCCTGAACCCTAGTCCTAGACCCTAAACCCTAAAGCCGAAACCCGAAACCCTAAACCATAAACCCTAAACCCTCAGCCCTAAACCCTAAACCCTCCCTTGGCCTTCATCCCTGACAATCCAAGCCCTTTTTTATGGGAATCCAAGGCTTGGGGCCTCTGGGGTTGATCACTGGCGCTTTTGGGGTTTTAAGGTTTAGGGTTTAGGGTTAGGGTTTAGGGTTTAGGGATTTAGGGATTTAGGGTTTAGGGCTTGGGGTTTCTAGGGATTAGGATCAGCCTTCATCAAATAATTATCGGGTTCTAGGGCTTCAGGGCTTCAGGATGTTGAGGCATTGGGGTGTTAGGGTGCTAGTTGGAGGTTCATGGATGCTTATAACCCCAATTATAAGTCTACTTATAGCTGACTTAGAGGACTTAGGTAATTTGAGGGGTCTTGGGCTCTTTGGGAAATTCGGGTTATAAGTACTGAACCTCCAAGTAGCGTTCTTAATTGGTGTATCGCAGCATGGACTTCAGAAGAGTGCAGGTTCAGCATGCTCGGCTGCAGGGTGTATGGGTGCACTGCATGGATTGGACTCGTCGACGTCATCGGACATCCAGACAATGTGTGTTCCTCGGCAAGAACTTTCACGAACTTACGCATGGTGCTGGAGAGTTGCCTGCACTTAGGTCTCCCACAGGGCAGCTCCACACAGGCGACAGTGCTCCGGGCCAGATCTGCTGGCATGTCGCAGGCATTTGCCGCTGTGATCTCCTCGTCGACGTAGTATAACGTGTGTATACATATATATATATATATATACATATACTAAGCATATAGGTACGCACACCTGAAGTAAGATAGGGGTCTTGGACAAAGGAAATTGCCCGACAAAACTGCAGAAAGAGCTGAAACCCTAAGACCCTAGAGCCCTGAAACCCGAAAACCCAAAAGCCCTGACAACCCTAAATCAACCCTAAAAACCCCAAAGCCCATTAAACCCCTAAGCCCCAAAAAATGCAAAGCCCGAAAGCCCTACAAGCCCTGAAGCCCAAAAACCTAAAACCCCAAATCCTAAGGCCCCAAGACTTAGGAGCCCGGTGACCCCGTTATCCTTTCTGGGGTGTCAGTTACACTTCATCAGAGAACCGAAGCCCCCAAAAAAGGCGCCACGACCGCTGGGCTACCAAAACCCTAAACCCTAAACCCTAAACCCCAAACCCCCTAAACCCTAAACCCTAAACCCCCTAAACCCCCTAAACCCCCTAAACCCTAAACTCTAAACTCTAAACCCTAAACCCTAAACCGCCAAGAAGACTTGGCTCTGGACATGCTTCCGGTGGTAGCAGTCGCTGCAATACTTGCCGCGCGTGTAGGTGCACTGCAGCTTAGCCGGCATCACCTCCACGGCACTTCAGGCACAAGGGTTTAGGGTTTCGGGTTTAGGGTTTAGGGTGACTCCAAAACCCCCTTAACTAAGGAATATACCTTTAATCAGAATAGTCCTATTACAACTCAAGGAATATCCTTTAATCAGATTAGGGTTCCTATTACAATTTCATGTATATTCCTTCCTTAAGGGGTTTTGGGATGTTTTTGGGTCCACGGCACTTCAGGCACAAGCGTTGGGGGTGTCAGGCTGTTTTTTCGTCAGGGCATAGTATTCATGGTTATGGCCCACAGGGACCCCTGCATGTGCAGGGCATGTAGGCCACATTGATGGGTAGGGCTTTAAAACCCTCAACCCTAAACATCTAGGCTGCAGGAGATTAACCCACGAAGGGTCAATGTCACCTACTCAGCTTCTTAGGCATCGTGGGTAGGACCAGAAGCTTGGGTGGGGAGAACCCTCGTAATGCGCAGCTTAGGAAAAAAGTCGCACGCAACATTCCCCCCCCCCCCCCCCCCCCCCCCCCCCCCCCCCCCCCCCCCCCCCCCCCCCCCCCCCCCCCCCCCCCCCCCCCCCCTCCCCCCCTTCCCCTCCCCTCGCCGCCTCCCCCCCACTCGCCTCCCCCGCCTAGATCCCCTTCACCTTCCCAAGGTACAGCTTGCGGCCCTCGTAAGCTTCAAGTTGGCCAGTTTTAGAATTCCGGCGATGGTGTCCCATTCTCCCACCGGGAGAAGGGCTCTGCGGTAGGTCTCCGGGGCATAGAGCCCCAACTGGAAGAATTCAAGCACCGCAACATGGTGTCACATTCGGTTCCGGTTTTGACCCTCAACCCGAAACCCTAAACCCACTAAACTCTAAACCCTGTAAACCCTAAACGCTACTAGAGGACCTGGAAGAAAACCGGGTATACACGACAACACTACTCCCTAGATGAGTTTAGGGTTGTGATTTCCTAAACCCGTAAAGCCCTAAACCCTAAACCCTAAAAACCCTAAATCCGAAATTAGCCCCGCCCCTAAAAACCTAAACCCTAAAAGCCCCAAATGCCTGGTACCCTGAACAAACCCCTTAAAGCCCCAATCCCTTAAAATCCCAACCTCAGCTGGCTAGATCCAGGAGTAACCTAGAAACAAGCAGGGCGCCCTTTTTGGTTTAGAAGGGGGCTTAGAAGGGAACCTAAACCCAAAAACAAGGGAATAAGCGCCCAGGTCCTAGCCCTAAACCCTACACCCGAAAGTCTAAGCAAAGGGAATAAGGGGCCCGGCCCACTCTGGATCCTAGCTGGCCACATCCCGCCTTACACATCACGCACAGGATGAAGTGGTTGGGCTCGTGGGTCGCACCTGAGTCTTCCCTCCTCTTCCGAGGTTAAGCTTAGGCGCTACTTTAGGGAGTTTAGGGTTTAGGAAGTTTAGGGTTTAGGGTTTAGGGGGTTTAGGGAGTTTAGGGAGTTTAGGGTTTAGGGAGTTTTGGGAGTTTAGGGTTTCAAGGTCGGTGCGATGTGTTGTGGCGTTCCACGGCGTGGCAGGGGACTGCCGTAGCCATGAAAGGGTGCAGTGCAGAAGCCTAGTGGCCTGGTGAGATAGGTTTAGGGTTTGCGGCTAAGGGATTAGGGGGTTCCGGGATTATGGGGTTTGGGGCTTAACTTGGTAGACCAGAGACCATGTTATCATCACAGGGTACCCTTTTTCGGGCTTTTTACTTGAAAAGTAACCTAGAGCCGAACAGAGGGCCAAAAGGCACCGCCAAGATGTTGAAGAGTTACGCACAGTATTCGCAGAAAGGGACCCCCACATATTTCGACCTGGGGTTCAGTGCCTGGTGACGTACGGCAGGAAGAGGCTGTAGACGTTTTGGGGTTTGCTTTGCTTGAGTTGCTGGCTGGTTTGATCTATAAACCCTCAACCCTAAAACCCTAAAAAGTCTGGGTCCAAATTAGGGTACTTGTCTTATTCCTTACTTCAGAAGGCATCCTTACAAAGCCCATCATTTCGAACCAAACCCTGGAAACCCTAAACCATCTAATTCCTGGAAACCCTAAACCCCACCCGAGCTGGACAGGGCTGAAGGCTCGGAAGTGGAGAAGGGTTTAGGGTTTAGGGTTTCGGGTTTAGGGTTTAGGGTTGGGGTTGGGGGTTTGGAGTTTAGGGTTGGGTTTAGGGTTTAGGGTTTAGGGTTTAGGGTTTAGGGTTTAGGGTTTAGGGTTAAGGGTTAAGGGTTAAGGGTTAAGGGTTAAGGGTTAAGGGTTAAGGGTTAAGGGTTTAGGGTTTAGGGTTTAGGGTTTAGGGTTGGAGTTTAGGGTGCTAGGGCCTTCTGTGCCTACGTTGCTACGGTCTCTGCTCACATCCCTAAGACCCAGACACCCCGAAGGGCCTGAGCCTGAAATCCCGAATCCATGGGTTCAGGGTTTAGGATTAGGGTTTCGGGTTCTGGCCCCACCGCGGTCAAGCCGAAAAAAACCCAAGGGCCCTAAACCCTAAACCCTAAGCCCTAAACCCGAAACGCTCGACCCTAAGCCCTAGACCCTTAACCCCTAAACCCTAAACCCTATAAGCCCTAAACCCCAAGACCCCCAGATGGGCCCCAGCGGTGCCCTTTTGCATGCAGCTTTTCGAAGCAGCCCAGGCCTTGCGGGCTTAGGGTTTAGGGTTTAGGGTTTAGGGTTTAGGGTTTAGGGTTTAGGGTTTAGGGTTTAGGGCCTAGGGGAGTAGGCCCTACAACCCCCCGGGAAAAAGTATACTCTTTAAGCAAGATCTCCTTGAAACCTCTGAATAATTTATAAGACAAAGTGAAAACCCTCAACCCTAAACCCTCAACCCTGAACCCAAAACCCTCACCCCTCAACCCTGAAGCCGACACCCTAAACCCTCAACCCCTCAGCCCTAGACACACCACAAATGCTCCAACCTGCGGGGCTTCCAAGGGCCAAAGGCCAAAGGCTCCCGAACCACTCATCTTAGGGTAGTTCTACGGTCCCTTAGCATGGGCCCTTAAAAGGGTACTTATAATTAACCACAGTTATAAGTCCACTTATAACCTACTTAGGGGACTTCGGGGGCTTATAAGCACAGTTATACTTGGGGTTATAACTACCCTGAACATCCAAGTATACCCTATGCAAACTGAAGGGCCCATACATGAGAACCCTTGAAAAAAGGTAAGGGACCATATTAAGGGACCATGTAACTGCTCTGAGCATTGAGCGCAATCTAGGGGCCTATTCGTCTAGAATGTTTTGTTGGGGGTATGAACAGATACATGTACACATCTATATTAAGACACATATGTATATACACATATGGAGCGATGTAGGTGTATATATATATACACACACACATATTGTCAATTTGTGGGGACAAGATTGGTATCATATCGGTTTTGGCTCCTGCATTACCTTGGGGTCTAGGTCCACCAAGTCGCAGAGACTGTCGCCGCATTCTGGACCTCAGCAGCCGCCAGGAAGCACACAAGTGCCCTACACCCTAAACCCTAAACCCGAAACCCTAAGCCCTAAACCCTAAATCCTAAATCCTAAACCCTAACCCAAAACCCTAAACCCCAACTCAAGCGCTCAACCCCTACACCCCGAAACCCCGAAACTCAATGCCTCGGAAAGGTTGTTTAACAAATCATATATTCGAAGGCTACAAACTCCTCCCCAAAACCCTAACCCTGGCAATTTTGACTCCTCTCCCCTCACCCCATGTATACCAGAAGAGTGGGCCGTCCCCAGGAACCCCAAACCTACTTTTGCTTGTGGGGTTCAGCAACCTCCCAAGAACATTAACCCTCAACACTAAACCCTAGCCCTAAACTTACCCTAATCCCTAGACCCTAAGTCCTAAGCGGTTTTGGGTCTTAGGAAAAATCTGAAGCCTCGGCCCTCATAAGCCCTGCAGAACGCCAAAGCTCCGACAAGATCTCTTAAAATCCGAAAACCGCCTAATCCCTTTAGGTTTAGGGTTTAGGGTTTAGGGTTTGGGGTTTGGGGTTTAGGATTTAGGGTTTGGGCGGTTTGGGGCTTAGGGTCCCTAAACCCAGGGCGCCGGCAGTACAGGTGGGCTACGTTTGCCTCCGTGTGGAGGCATTCCACGCAGTACCTTTCGCCAGAACTTGTTGCAAATGTAGGGAGAGGAGAATCAAAGTAAAGGAGTACTCGACACCCTACCGGATCTGAGCACAGCTCCCCCCCGGTCCCCTCCAAAGTGCAGCTAAAGCAGACCCAGATGTGTGGGGAACCGTACCGTAATCCGGCAACCTAAGCCCTAAATCCTAAACCCCGAAATCTAGGCCCCAAACCCTGGAAATCAGGAATACACCACATGTTTTACTCGGACGGCGTGTATATAAATACATAAGTAAAAATACATAAAAAATAGATTCCATAGCCGCCTGCATCTAGCGGTTTCGGGCTCTGGGCCGGGTGGGCAGACGGGTGCAGAGACTCAGACCGCTCCTTTTCATGCTTCCATAAGATGCGTCATCGGAGTGGTTCAGGTGACGCTGCCCCTGTCGCTGACATCCGAAAGCAAGATGCCAGAGCCGATTGGCAGTAATTGAATTTTTGCTAGGAGAGAAACGGGGCTTCGTTTACTATTTAGTGTTTCCACGCTTCGTTTACTATTTAGTGTTTCCACAAGTGAGCAGCTGCAATTACTTGTGGCTGCCGGCTGCTTATGTGGTCTACTGGACTGTTCTGGCCACACCGTGCGCTCACCGTAACACTGCACGGACGCTGATGGCAGCAGGGGGGGGCATCCGATTACTTGCTGTTGGCTCGAAGACTCTTCACATGTGTCACCAACACGCTACATCCCCAAAACCCCAGCTCTAAACCCTAGACCCCAAACTTCTCCCCAACAAAAAGTAAACCTGTAAGCCTTGAAGCCTTGTTGATGACTCCCCATGCTCCGAAACGCGCGAAGGGTGGCCGGGCACTGCGCTGCTATGAAACAGCCATGCCCACTCCCTGGGTGTCTTGAGGGGCTTGTGGGCTTTGGGGTAAAGGGTTTAGGGTCAAGGGCTTAGGGTTTTTAGGGTACAGGGCTTTAGGGTTGTGGGTTGTAGGGTATAGGGTGGGAGTTTGCAAGGTTCAGTGAAATCATGACGCTCCACATTCACAAAAGCTCTGCGTGGCTTTGGATGGCGCCCCTTTCGGCCGCCATGCGCGAGAGAAGCATATGGCTGCCTGTTGAGCTCAGCTGGTGCCGTAGCCATTCGCAGTGGCTGGAACCAGCCTCGAAGGTGGGTTTAGGGTTTAGGGTTTACGGTTTAGGGTTTAGGGCTTAGGGTTTAGGGTTGAGGATGTAGCTGGTGCACGTGCGGCTTACATTACATAGGTGAGGTCATTTTGCAGCTCGGAAGTCCAACCCTGCCTGCGCTGCCCTGCAGTAAACCCTGACCCCTAAAACCCTTAAACCTCTGAATCCCTGAACCAATAAGCCCCAAAACCCTAAACCCCTGTCACCCCTATAACCCTTAGCCCCTAAAACCCGAGACCCCTGCAACCCTAAACCCCTATAAGCACGACAACCCCTTTTACCCTAAACCCCTAAAACCCTGCAAGCCTAAACCTCTAAACCGCTATCACCCTCCCCTATAACCCCTTTAACCCCTATAACCTAACCTAAACCCCTAAAACTCCTATAACTCTACACCCTGAACCCCTAAAACCCTGTAAGCCTAAACCCCTGAAACCCTAAACCCCAAACCCCTAAAACCCTGTAACCCTAAACCCCTAAACCCTAAACCTCAAAACTTCTTCTGCAGAATCTCAGGCTCCCACTCCTGCCCCTCGACTTCATCTAAGAGCCGGCCTCGGGGTCTTGATGCCTAAACTTAGGGTTTAGGGTTTAGGGTTTAGGGTTTAGGGTTTAGGGTTTAGGGTTTAGGGTTTAGGGTTTAGGGTTTAGGGTTTAGGGTTTAGGGTTTAGGGTTTAGGGCTCGCCCCCTCATGAAGGCTGTGATTGAGGGTGAAGAAACTTAATTAAGAGGAGGTTGTTGTCTTTTTTGGGGGGAGGGGAGAGGGGAGGGGGGAGAAGTACATGGCCAACACGGCAGTTCAAACCTCGGTCAACATGTGTCCGGTGCTCTTGCGGAGTGGCTCATGTTCCCGCATGTGTTCCTCCTTGGCTGCACTTAGGAGGGTAGCTATAAATTAACCTTTTCGCTGCCTTACTAGGAAACCCAATAAGCCCAACAAGGCTAAGGATGTAAAGTTACAATAAAGCACCACAAAGCCTCGACCCTCTCACATATGCTGACACCCTGACCTGCGCGCAGAAGCTTGGCGAGATGAATGACATCGAGCCCTAAACCCTAAAACCCTAAACCCTAAACCCTAAACCCTAAACCCTAAACCCTAAACCCTAAACCCTAAACCCTCTAAGGCTTGGAGGGCCCGGCAGCCTCGACTTAAATGATCTAAGAGATCCGACGAGGCCGGAAGATTTAGAACGCAGATCACGCAGATCCTAAGTCTCCTAGATGGGAGGTTTACGGTTTGGGGTTGAGATCCTAAACCCTAAACCCTAAACCCTAAACCCTATAAACTATAAACCCTAAACCCTAAACCCTACACCCTAAAAGGCGGTTTAGGGTTTCGCCAAAGAGCCCAACTTCGGTGGTAGCAGGCTCAACGAGCTTCGGGCTAAGATAGCGACCACTTCATCCTACTGGCTCTTCATGAAGGAAAAGAGTACCCTCTATGTTTAGGGTTTAGGGTTTAGGGTTTAGGGTTTAGGGGTTAACAAGTAGAGGCAAGGGGATATGAGGTGCCTAATTCCCTCATTCCCTACTGAGAACCAGTTTGGGCTTTACAATTTGGGGGGGGTGTTGGCCCAGAACTATAGAGCATGACAAGTGATAAGGGGATGATTAGAGTAAGGCCCAACTCATAAATTCTATAAAGCCTGAACCCCTAAACCTATAAACCGTGTAAACGCCTAGATTCCCTAAACCCTATAAACCCCAAACCCCTAAACCCTGAACTCTAACTCCTAAACCCCTAAACCCGATAAGCCCCAAACCCCCCAAACCCTAATCGTGCTTGGCCTCAGACCTAGAAATCCTAAACCCTAAACCCTAAACCCTAAACCCAAAACCCTAAACCGCACGTGCTTGGCCTCGGACCTAGAACCTGCGGCTCCCTTGGGTTGACGCGGCGCCGGCGCCGTATTCGCCAGATGCCTCCTGCCTCGGACCAGCAGGGGGGGGGGGGGGGGGGGGGGGTAGGGTTTAGGGTTTAGAGTTTAGGGTTTAGGGTTTAGGGTTTTAGGGTTTTAGGGTTTAGGGTTTAGGGTTTAGGGTTTAGGGTTTAGGGTTTAGGGTTTAGGGTTTAGGGTTTAGGGTGGCGGGAGGGCCTTTGGGGAGTTCAGGGTTTCAGGGTTTAGGGCTTTCAGGGTTTAGGGAGTGGCTTCGGGGAGGTTAGGGTTTCAAGGTTTAGGGAGTTTGTAGGGAATCTAGACAATTCGGGGTTTCAGCGTTTAGGGGGTTTTGGGAGTCTAGGGAGTTCAGAGGTTAGGGAGGTTTTATAGGGTTTCAGTTTAGGTATGGGAGTCCAGGGCTTAGCGTGCTCATATCATTGAGGGTGCCGGGTTTCGGGGTTTAGGGTTGTTTGAGTGGTTAGGGCCCAGGGGCTACTTATGCATTTTTTTGGGTGTTGCAGGGGTTTAAGGTTTGGGGGCCGGCCAAAAAGTTTGGGACTGTGGGCTGAGTGTGTAAACTTCAATCAATACGCCCTAGAAGCCCCAGCTAGACACAACATTGACCCTAAACCCTAAACCCTAAACCCTAAACCCTAAACCCTAAACCCTCTCAAAATCCGCCAACAAATTCTCAACACCCGCCAAAAACACCCCTCTGACAGGGTCCCAGGCCAGGAGCACCGCTGCCAGGATGGCAAAACCTCCCCAGCCTCAGAAGATGATCGGCCCAAAGCCGATAGGCTTTAGGGACTTACGGGTTTAGGGTTTAGGGTTTAGAGTTTCGGGTCTAGGGTTTAGGGTTTTTTGCTATGTATAGGTTTTAGGGACTTAGGGGTTTCAGGGTGAAGTGGGTTCCGAGTAACTTTTATACCCGTGAACGGACATGCAGCTTAACTTTGGTCGATTTGCTTCTACATGGGATCAGTTTTGAGGCTTGGGTGGCACGTGTTTGAGGAGCTTAGTGCTTTGAGATGTCAAGGGTTTTGCTGTGATTGCTTCAGGTATTGGGTTACTTCATGGCGTTTCTTGTGTTCATTAGAACTTCGGTAAACCCTAA
This sequence comes from Symbiodinium natans, assembly GCA_905221605.1. Taxonomy (NCBI): domain Eukaryota; class Dinophyceae; order Suessiales; family Symbiodiniaceae; genus Symbiodinium; species Symbiodinium natans. Next base: position 88,473 of record CAJNDS010002346.1, read on the forward strand.
ACCGTAAACCTAAACCCTAAACCCTAAACCCTAAACCCTAAACCCTAAACCCTAAACCCTAAACCCTAAACCTATTTGGGCTCTGCTTTGAGAACCCAGACGCCTCCGAGCCCAGAGATCCCGCAGAATCTCCTGGGAGCGCCCGCCCGCAGACAAGCCCGCCAAAACTCCCAGCGAGCTTAAGGTTTAGGGTTTTAGGGTTTTGAGGTTTGAGGTTTAGGGTTTAGGGTTTTCGGGTTTTAGGGTGTCAGGGTGTAAGGTGTAGAGTTTAGGGTTACATCGGTTAGCCAGTTTGCCATAGGGCGGGGATGATCACAGTATTTGGCTTCTGGGGTAAAATTTCACAAGTTGGGGTTTTCTGGGCCAACAAGGGGTTTGCTCATACATGCCCCGTATACGAACATGCATATGTACTACTACAGATGCAGATGTGTATACATCTGTATGTATAATATATCTATATACATATATATATATATATATGAGATTTTATGTATTTAGGGAATTGTAAATACGGAAGTGGACTATGCGGGATGCTTTGTTCAGTGCTTTTTCCAAATTAACAACCATATGGAAGACACCCACGAAGCCGAAATCCTGGGAGACTCTTGCCGGAGATACCGGCTCCCTGAAGGACTTCTTAAACATCGGGTTTTTGAAGCAGCAGAAACTGCGCGCAAAACTGTCGCATTCCTAGCTGTACTTTGCGTGCATAGAATACAGAAAACAATTTTGGGAGACGCTTCCCCTGAAATCCTGAAAGCCCAACTCCTTAAAACATCCTGAACAAACTGATGCTCCCACCCTCGGTGTGGGGTAATTAGTCAACCACGCGCCTCGCCCACCCCTCACCCGTGCCCCGCCCGGTCTCCTGGCTGTCCCTGGAGTCCCTGGAGTGCCCCCCCAGACAATCCTGCGAAGAGTCCCTCCGAGTGTCCGTGCCCGCCCCCAGAGTGTCCCGCGAGTATCTCTCAAGTGCATGAGCCCACCCTTTCAGACAATCCGGGAGAGAGTCTCCGCTTAGTTGTAGGTTGGGGATGATCGACAAAAAGATTTGTTTGCGCTGCTTGCTTTTGCGCATCGCATTGACCGTATTTTGCGTTTCCCGCGTGGAGACCCAAACAACCAAAACGAATCCTGCCAGATTGCACGGAGCACTTTTTAACCGTCTTAACCTATAAACTACTTGTGAAACGTAGAAGTTACTTATGGGCACAGTTATATGATGGGCGAATATATACATATTTTTCAGGTTACTTATAAGTGACGTTAAGTACTTTGACTTTCGTGATTTCACTTGTTTAACCGGATGCCCTTGGTGGAGAGCTTAAAGTTTCGATGTTGTGGACTCAGCTTGGAGGCCGCAAGCTTATTATTGGTTTAGGGTCGGGAGTTGTACGGCTGAGGTTTTAGAGCCCAAAGATCTTATCTGCTAAACTTCAAGTCGCTCTTTTTCCTTGAACCGGTAAAAGCGCTGTCGGTAAAACATGAGTCACAAATCCACACATGCTCATCAACCCTTTGGGTTGGTAGGTGGGGTTCCCAGGTAGTAGAAAAACTTTACACCCCGCCTTGATGTTGTGCGAACTGTAAGCTCAACATCACTCTACAGTAACGGGTTTGTAGAAACTGTACAGGTATGTCGTTGGGCTCATCTGGTATTGTGCGATGGCCTCGTTGTGCTCTCCCTATTGGAGTCCTTGCACTCGGTGAAAACTGTTCCCACTGCTTCCTCGTGGGTAACACTTCGCTCAGGTAAGCTTGTACTCGTTGTAGCTCACACTGTACGGAAAAGTGAAACATTCCATCATTCACTCACATGGTCCCGGGCCTGCAATTGCCACAAGGACGGTAGTGCAATCTCGCATGCACTGCTGCACTGTAAGTGAATCTCTCTGACCTTTGCACATCTGCACATGTAGGTCGGTGGTACCTCTTGCCATGAGGCGTGTACACATAATGGGGTTGTGCTCGTAGCTGTTCGTCCACATCCTGTGCCATAGGAATGATATTAACCATTCCCCATTCTTGAAATCGCCTTGCAAGCTCTTCGTCATTCACATGGATTTGGCTTGCTGGTACTGTACTGATTCCAGGCATCCCATTACCACTGCCTGTCGCTGAATCCTCTGGTGCATCACGGAAATACATATTGACTGCCCTTGCTGTACGTTGAACATCATCCTCATCGGGCGGACAATACTTTTGCACAAATCTTCGAATAGTGAATTCCTTCCTGCGGTTCCTGTGGTCCTTCTTCCTGCGGTTCCTGTGGTCCTTCTTCCTGTGGTTCCTGTGGTCCTTCTTCCTGTGGTTCCTGTGGTCCTTCTTCCTGTGGTTCCTGTGGTCCTTCTTCCTGTGGTTCCTGTGGTCCTTCTTCCTGTGGTTCCTGTGGTCCTTCTTCCTGTGGTTCCTGTCGTCCTTCGTTCACCTTCTGCTCGACCATGTAGAACAAGAGTAAAGCGAAAATTCCTCCTAGTAGCACACTGAAAAGAATAATCCATCCACTCACTTCCTTCACATAGATGAAAACAAATTCTCGTTCTTCTCGTTCTCGTCCTCCAAAATCGTCTGGCTGTCCTGCAATCTGAGAAATCATATTCACCATCATTGTCAAGTACATCGCTCTAGCCGTCTTGCTTCCACGCTCGCTCAACAAAGTTGCACGTAGTGCTCGAACTTGGCTTCGGCAAACTTCACCTGCCACATGTTCCATTGCTTCTTCTTTCCCATAACGCTCATGACTTTCTCCATTCCACACCATGGCTCCAATATGGTACATGAGAAATCTCCTTCGAGATACTCCTAAGCGCTTTGTATTCAAGTCGGCAATGTTCAATTTGGTAGGCACTGGCTTTGCTTTGAAGCTGTTGTTCTTCACCCCTCGCTGAAGCCATAATACTCTCAGATCGATATGTTTGAGTCCTCCGACTCCTGTTCGCATCATCCATTGTCTTCCCGCACTTGAATCCATCCGGATCTCCACGAGTAACTTTCCTGCAAGAAACATCCACAACTTCTTCAGTAACATCGCTTCTGATGCTCCTCCTGAGCATGCTAGCACTTCGGACTCTGCCGAACTTAAAGCTGTAGCTTTCTGGGTCCTGCTATACGAAAGTACTGGCACTGCATTCACACACACAATCACTGATGATGTAGACCATCTCGCTTCACGGTCTGATGCCCAATCTGCATCCGTGAATACTTCCATACTGTGTGTTCCTTTCTTTTCTTCGTCTTCTTCTTCTTGCTCTTCTCTTTGATAGATCGCATCCATCATCTTGTTTCCAACCTTTGTGTACTTCAGTAGGAATCCCAGTTGCTCTGTTCCTTGCACATAGAGCAAAGCTTGTTTCAAACAGGTTAACGCTTGTTCCGTTGGCTTCGACATCTTACTTGCCAAACACTTCGTCACATGCTGTAAATCCCATCGGTCTTGAGAAATGTACAACAGTGTTCCCAACGCTGAACGAAACTTCTTGCACTCGTTCTCCTCCAGTTCTTTGGAATTGTCCACTGTTCCAATCAGCTGGTGCTCTGGGGTTTGTCTTGGCTTTCGGTTCCCCAGCTTGTAGAGTCCTCTAAGCTTCTCGTAGTGCTTCTTCGACACTGTCACCAAAATTCCTTCTTCAAGGAACTCATAGGTCCTCTTCAGGTAATGAAGCTGTTCTCCCGATCCCCGGTGGGATGGGAACGGTCCCTCAACTGTGAGCTTGAAAAACTTCTCTAGCTCGCATATCAGCCATCTTCCTTCGCCTTTCGCACCTGCAACTAGCTCGTCGTCGACATGAATCGACACTGCAATCTTCTTCACTCGGTGCTTCAAGATTGAGGGTATCCCAACAAATTGCTCAAATCCCAAACGCTTCAAAATCTCAACCAAATGGGTAAACCATTGTTCTGCCGCTGATCTTTGCCCTGGCAGACACTTCTCCACTTTCCATACATGGTCTTCATCCAAACCAAGTAGTGTTCGAATCCACGGTGAGATATCAGCATACATCAGAGCTTTCTGCGTGACTTGCAAGAATGCGTCACGAATGTCAAGAACTGTAAGCTCCCAATTGTAGATGAGATGAAAAAGAAACATCATTCGCACTGCTGCGTGTCCTGACGTAGGACTAAAAGTCTCCTCCGTGCTCTGGGCTCCCGCACGGAATTCCCGACACACAATTCTGCATCTACGCTTCCAAACTCCATCTCTCTTTCTCCAATCGAAAACTGTCCTTAGTGTCAGAAACTTACCTTCCTCTGAACACTCTTCCTTCTTGATCGTCTTCACAACCTTCATGTTGGCGAGTTTGTCAAGTTCAGCTTTTCCTGCCTCTGCATCCAATCTTTCAAGTTCCTCTTCGCTGACTTTCGGTGGTCGATCCTCATCTTCTTCTTCTCCTTCACTATCCGCTTCATATTCCTCTTCGCATTCCTTCCAGACTCTTTCTTCCCAAAGGTCATCTTCATGATATCCTGTTTCGTCTTCCTGTTCTTCTACCTGTCCGGCGTACAACGGTGGAAATAGACTTCCTTTCGGACTTCCAGGATCAGCACTTGTAGGTGAACTTTCCGCAGTCTTTTGTTGCTTCGTTGGTGGCTCCTCAGCATCTGCTGTTTTACTAGCTTTCGCAGGTTCCTCTCTTTCTTCTCCTTCAGTTTCTCTCTTTTGTCCCCCGCCTTGGTTGGAATCCGTTGATGAACTTCGAGGTGTAGGTTGACCACTGCTCAGCAATAGATCACTGATTGTGTCATGCTTTGAACTTTCCACATCAGATCCTGCTTCATCTCCTGCTGGCTCTGGCTCATTTTCTCCTCCTTCTTTCTCTTTGCCTGGTTCTTCCACGATTCTCGGTAACGGTGCCGCATGCGCGGTGTGCCCTAGCCTTGGGGCTTTCTTCGTCCAAGGAGAACCCTGAAGTTGAAGGGTCTCACGTGCGCGCCACGCTGGTTGTGTGCGCCGCACAGATCTTGACGTAAAGATCCCATCTTTTGACGTAATCACGTCCATGTCCCGGTCGTCCTTTCCAACCCATATTCCTCCTGTCCACAAGGATCGATTCTTCACTCCTCCAGGCTTGGCCAGACCAAACACATACTCTCCGAAGGGTAAAATCTGCCCTTGGTATGGTCTCCCGTAGACCAATTGGAAAGCTGTACTCTGCGTCCCTGAGTGTAGGTGGTACCTGTTGAACAACCATGCTGCGTGGTGAATTGCCCACGCTCGTAAAGCATGATCTTCAGGAATCTTTTCCCCAATCCGATCCTCGACCATTTCAATCATCGTGAGGCTTTGTCTCCTGAGGTTCTGAATGTGGCGTTCCACTCTCGCTGTTCTTCCTTTGTGGTAGGGCTTGTTTGGATACTTTCCAGCCTTGTAGCCTAACTTTTGTCGTATTGCTACAATCAAATCCAGTAAGGCTGTTGTCGCTGGCTCCACATCAATCGCAAACAGAACTTCTTCGGAAATGTAGTTCATCTCGAGAGAAAACTTCACCACTTTCTCGGCCAACTTCTTCGTCGGTGCTTTCCCCGGCACTGGAATCGCCCACGAAAATCGAGTCCATGAATCAAGAATGATCAGACTCACACTGTTCTGACCCATGTACATGAAGTCCATCTGGATCACTGGCTTTCCTGGGTCTTCATACTTTGCTTCACTGCTTTGTGGGGTATGGTCCTGTTTCGACTTTGCTGCTGCACAGAAATCACACCATGGTTGCATTGGCATGTGGGTTGCCATATGCTCTTCAATCTCTGCTTCTGTCGGTTCGGGCACTCCGGGTCTTGTTCTTGCTTTGGGCCTTTGCTTCCTCAGCCTGTCTGCAACTTCTTCTGCGTCCTCATCTCTGTCTTCGGTGAGGTAGTTGCACAGTCTCCTGAACATCTTCACCTTTGACCCTGAGACGCTCAAACCCAAATACCGACAACCTTCTCGCAGCTTATCAATCTCACTCGTTGCTGTGAGTGACTCTCCATTCACCACAATAGTACTTCCCATGTCGAGTTCCAACTCTTGGTGTCCTCCTGCCTTTCCTTGCTGCTTCACAACTCCTTTCGGCACTGGCACCTGCAACTCTTCTGGAGCTCCTCTTTCTCTTCCAAACCATTCTGGCTCCTCTTCCATCTTCTTTTCTTCCTCCTTTGGTGCTTCTTCTGGTGCTACCTCTTCTACCAAGCACTTGTCCAGATACTCTGGTGTCCTGTGCAAGAATGTGAGAATTTCTGATCGAAAAAGCAATCCCGGTATTCGATCTTCCAAGTCGGATTTTCGCTCGAGCAATTCCGTTGCTTCAATCACTTCCCATTCGTTGCCCACCTTCACGATGGTGGTCCTGTACTTCCAAGTACCTGTCGGCGGCTTTACAAACTCAAGTCCAAAATGGCGATGGACTGGCGTTCCATTCGGTAGAAGGCTCCAATCCTTCTCTGGGACTTTACCAAAGTCATAGGCCAAAGTCACCTTGACTGCCCTGACTTGCTCGACTCCTCTAACTTCCGCTGTCAATCTCAAGCTATTCCTCTGGTATTCCACAGGCACCCGTGCCTTACCATCGGGAGATACAAGTTCCCCCGCCTGGGTTTCTTCTCCCCAGGTCTCGCCCCCCTGGCGCTGTTTGCACCCCACTGACACAAACTTCCATCCATTTTTGAGTAGCCTTCCTAAAGACAGCAAGATGTTATTGGTGTCCGACAACACAAAGTCCTCAGTCACACTGCAGCTACTGAACTGCAAAACTGCTCGCCGCATACCTTCAACTCGCATCGCACCCCCTTGTGCGTCTTGCAACCTCAGAGAGGTTGGGGTCGAAACTTCGACGCCTGCATCCGACAATCTTCGTGGTAACAAACTCACATCTGCTCCTGAATCCAAGATCACCACATGTTGCTTTGTGTCCAACTGGACCATTCGCACATTGAGAGGTTCCGATCCTCCCTGACTCAGAGGTTCCAATCCTCCTTGACTCAGAGGTTCCAATCCTCCTTGATTCAGAGGTTCCAATCCTCCTGGAGGTCCCAATCCTCCTTGAACTCTTTCCAAGCTGTTTTCATACCATTGATACAGCTCATCACTCTCATGATCTTGTTTGTTCTCACTCTCATCCCCGATGTAGTAGCACTCTGGTCCTTGCACCTCTATCCTTCTGGTGAACCAATCACCTTCTTCTTCTGAAACTTCGCTAAGCTCATAGTGCTCTGTGCCGTCAGGTGGTGTGTTCGCAATGTGATGGAAATCAATGTTCCTCACTCTCCTTATCCTGTATTGGCTCGCACTCTGCGATGGAGTAACAGACTCGACTGTCGAGTGGGGTACCTCGGTGCTGGCCTCGCTCGCCTGCACTTCTCGAACATTGCGGTTTGGACACTCGTTTCCCCAATGTCCTCGCTGCTTGCAAAATCGGCAAACATCTCTGTCCAACTTCTTTCCTCCACCTTTCTTTCCTCCTTTGCCATGCTTTCCACCTTTCTTTCCGCCTTTCTTTCCTCCTTTGTGGAAACCTTTGCCTCGTCCTTTCTTTCCTCCTTTGTAGCTTCCTTTTCGTCCACCTTTTCTCCATTGGCGAAATCCTGCTCCAAAGCTTGACCACGAGTAGGATCCTTTTCCTCCTTTGTTTCCTTTGTTGCCTTTGTTTCCTTTTCCTCCTCCTTTCTCGTACACTGCATCCACTTCCATTGGTGCTGGTCCTTGATCTGCATTCGAACTGCTCGCTGTGTTCTGCAAGGTCTTTTGCTTCAACACCGTCTGGTAATCCCAAGTTTTGCTGCTTTGCTCGTATGAAAGAATCGCTTGCTTCACTGACATGTAGTTTGTTCCTTCGGGCATTGTCAAAGTAAGGTGGTCTCGAATCGCCCTCGGTGAACATCGAAGCAAAACTCCCATCAACAAATCTCGATCGTAGGTCTTTCCTGAAGCGATCTCGTACTCCCGAACAAGGTTTTCCAGTGAACCAATCTGCTCCACCATGCTCTTGCCCCCATCGAAGTTGGGAAACATCCCAATCGCTTGACTGAGGGTTAGAGCTCGTTGTTTGGTGGCTGGTTGGTATTCCCAAAGCAAACTTTGATAGAGACGATACCCACATCGCTCCCTGCTCCAATTTCGAGACAGTTGCGTTGCTGCTCCCCGCATATACGAAGTCAGTATGTGGTAAAGCTTTGTCGAAAGTTCTCTCTCCACTGTAGTGAGAGTCGAAACATCGATCGGCGTTGCTCCCAGACTTTCAATCATACTTAGAGCTTCTGAGTACTGCGAATCGGCAAAACCTAGCCAATTCAGAAACTGATGTTTCCAGGTTGTAAAATCCGGTGGATGCTCTCCCGAGGCTTGTGGGTTCCAAACATCTGGTGCCTTGATCGCCTTTGTCGCACTTTCAATCCTTCGGTTCAGATCATCCGAACTGCTTGCTTGTTGCTCCAACCTTTGTAGCGCACTCATTCCAACCTGGGTCGCCCTTGTCAATGCAGTCAGAATTTCAGAAAGTTCTGTGGGTTGTTGGGGTGGTCCATTCTGCTGCATCCCTTGCACTGCAGAAAACTGTAACACGACAAGCACACACAGCATCGCTCCTCTCTGTTGTTTTCTCACACAAGCACACGAACGCAAGTGATCTCTCCGTGCCCCTCTGCTCAAGCGCCTCCGAAAACATGAATGTTGCAATCTCCACAAACATGACTGACGACATGACTGCAAATGCACTGTCGCTTGCAAACATCCAATGCACAACATGATCGCACCTGATACTCCAAGCATAAGCATCATTGCCATTGCTCCATTGTAATCGAATTGCATAGTCTTGGGGTCGTAGAGGTTCTTTGCTCCTGGAATACTGGTCCAAATCCACATCACCAATGGATCTCTTGTTCCATTCATAGTCTTGTCGGAGTAGAGGCTCTTGTTTGTACATAGGCCATAGAATTTTGATTCCTCCTGGTAGTCGATCTCTGTTTTCTCCTCCTGGTAGTCGATCTCTGCTTTCTCCTTCTGGTAGTCGATCTCTGCTTTCTCCTTCTGGTAGTCGATCTCTGCTTTCTCCTTCTGGTAGTCGACCTCATCGTCCTGACCAATCTCCCCATTCATCTTCCTCATTTCCAGGGTTTGGCTCCTCGCCCCTTTCTCGCATTCTCCTCCTTTCTGCTCTCCTCCAAGGAGAATTCGGGTAGAGCGTAGTGGCTTGCGTTGCTCCCCCTCGCTTCGGTGGTGGTCCCTTTGGCTCTGGAGGTGGCGCCTTGCTTCCAGCAGGTCGTTCCTTCGGAGGTGGTCCTCTGGAACTGCTCCCTGGCTCATTTCTCGCATCTTCCATCCTGGGTTGTAGGGTCCCAGGTCCCGTCCTGGGTTGTAGGGTCCCAGGCCCCGTGTCTCGGCTGGAACTCGCTGTTCCACTGCTTTGGCTTCGCTGGCCGTACCTGGCTCGAAAGTATGCAACTCCACGAGCAAATTCCTTGGATTCCCTGGCTCTTGCTTCGTCTCCTGAAGGAATTGCACCGGCACGTCTTGCAGCATACTCTTCCTCATTCCGGCGGATGTGTTCCGCCACTGCTGCGTTGCTCCCCGTCCAGCGTGTGAAGAGGAAGCTTCGTACCACTCGGCATTGGGTCCGGAGGTGGACACTCTGGAGCTCGTTCTTGTCCTGGCGGTGGACACTCTGGAGCTTGCTCTGGTTCTGGGCCCGCTGGTGGCGGTGGCCCTCCTGACTTTGGAAACCGAACTGGTTCCTGCAAGGCTCGTTCCCTTGCTCGCCGTTGGATCCTTTCCGTCTCTGCTGCGAGTGCAGAGAGTCTCTCCAGCTGCCTTCGCCTGCGTTGCTCAGCAGACACTTGCTGCTCTTGCAGCTCCAAGGCGATGTGCCCAGACGAAAGTGTTCTCGGCTCCCTTCTCGGTGTAGGTGGTGCCTCTTGGTACACCATTGTAGTTTCGGGGCTAGAGGAACTAGGACTCCCGATCTCCACTGGCCCGTCTGGTTCTCCTCCTTCCAAGGGAATGTAATCTCTTCCTTCCACCACTGGTCGTTCGGGCTTCTTCTTCGGCTTTGGAGGCATATACCTTGGTGCACTTCCACTTCCTTCAGCTGAACTGCTTGCTGAAGATCCGTAGCCTTTTCCCATGCCAACACGGTGAATCTTGATCTCCTTTCTTCGTGGCTCCATTTCTTCTTCTTGTCCCCCTTCTTCCATGGGCTCTGCGGGTTCCATCGGCTCCATGGGTTCTGTGAGTTCCATTGGCTCCATGGGTTCTGTGAGTTCCATGGGCTCTGTAGGTTCTGTGAGCTCCATTGGCTCCACAGCATCAGGGTTCCAACCCAAACCATCATCACGGCCACGAGGCATGGCTTCGGTCCCGGATGCACAGTGTGCTCCGCTACCATGCTAAACTTCAAGTCGCTCTTTTTCCTTGAACCGGTAAAAGCGCTGTCGGTAAAACATGAGTCACAAATCCACACATGCTCATCAACCCTTTGGGTTGGTAGGTGGGGTTCCCAGGTAGTAGAAAAACTTTACATTATCTCTCAAAATGGTCTCAATCGAAACCTTAAAGCCGACACGCAAGCCATACCGGCGAACGCCTCTATTCTGGGCGAGGCATTCAGCGGAAGCAGAGAACGCCACCGCTCACAAACTGCCACCAGGAAGTGGACGCTGCCTCTGCCGTCCTCAGATGGGCGAGCGCGCCAGCCGCACACTTTCTCAGCCATCCTGCCGCGAGGACTTGCGGAGCGAAGGAAAGGAAAGTGCAGAAAGGTTGAGCCAGCTGCTTTGCTGCGACCGCCCACCGACAAGCCACCGACATCGAGCCCCCCCACGTTGCCTAAGATGACACAAGCAACCGACATTGCCAAAACTGTGCACAAACTTATGTTCCGAGGACGTCCACCGACATCTACCGACATTCTGCCGACGTCAGGAAAAGTGTGCCTGACCCATTTGTTTTCTCTGCCTGTGAGCGACGATGCACCTGAAACAGAAGCCAGGCCCAAGACCATCGGAGCGACAGTCCCCACGTAAAACTCTTGGGGTTTTTATCCCAAAGAACATGACAAAGTAGGATACATAACAAGCAACAAAAAGGAGGGAGATGGGACAGCAGAACACGCAAGAGGAAGAAGAAATGAGACGAACATGGCAGCAACAACAACTGGCTTAAAGAAACTGGAAGAAACACAGCTCAACTGAACAACAGGAAACAATAGGCGAGTCGAGACTAGTCACTAGCGAGCGGCAATGCTACCAAGATCTGCTTTAGTTCCTTCTTGTTCTTGCACGTTCGGTCTTACGTGGTCCCCTAGTGTTCCTCCTGTTGTTGTCCAATCTTGTTCCAGTTTGTTTTTTGCATGTCTTATCCAATCACATTGGCCCGTCCTTTCCCTTGTCCTTCTCCCAGCTTCTTGTTTTGCATGTTGCTCCTGTTATCCTTTTGGCTGTTAGCCTGTAATTTGAATTCTGAACATAGCTTTACATCAACGGTCACATGTCCGGTTCAAGAATTGAGGCAGGCCGTTTGCGTGCGCCACCAGGGCTGTCTGCATCAGGACACTGTGCAGGTATCCCGTGCGCCTCACTGGAGGAGCCAGGACCTCCCGACAACCCTCCCGACAACTTCACTGCGTAATCTCGCTCGTGACAAGACCACAAGATTGAAAGTCCCTAAACCCCAAACCCTAAACCCGAAACCCAAAGGCCCTGAAGAGATGCCTGGGTCGGTTTCACGGTGTGCCCGAAGTCCAGCTTCCACCTTGGCATCCTCCCGCGGCTCTGCCACATAATCGGCCTAACAACCTGCCGTCGCAAGAGCTTAAGCCTTTCAAACATATAGAGTGTCAAGGTTAAGCAGTTAAACCTAGAGCATTCACCTTTAAGCCCTATAGGGTTAAGGCTGAAAGGTTTAGGGTTGAAGAACTGGGCATCTAAACCGAAGCCGGCAATTAACCTAAACCCTTAACCTTTAACCTATAAGGTTAATGCTTAAAGGTTTACGGTGAAGAACTGGGCATTTAAACCGAAGCCATAGAGTTTAAGCCTCAAGGGTTTAAGGTTTAGGCCCCGGCATTCAAACCTTAAGCCTAAACCCTTGAGGGTCAAAACCCTAAAAGCCTATAGGGCTCTAAAAGGTTGAAAGGTTTAATGCATAAATGTCCAGATCTAAGGTTTAAATGCATATAAAGTAGCAGAATTAAGCCTCAAGCTTAGGCATCTAAACCTCTAAACCCTAAACCCTTTATCTCTTAAACCCTGACAAGGTTTGCTCTATAGGGTTTAAACCCCATAGGGTCTGAGGTTTTGGCAATGCCCGAAACCCTTTAGGGTCAGAAACCTAAAACTCAGTACGGCTCTAAAAGGTTGAAAAGCTGTAACCCTATAGGCGCTGAAGGTATACGTGTCCAGACCTAGGTCTACGAGCACATAAAGTATTCGAATTTAAGCCTCAGTTCAACCTTTAAACCCGAACCCTCTCCCAGGTCAACAACCTCACCAGGCACCCGTTACATTCCTCCCAATCCCTTACCCAAAGAGCCCAATACCCCTTAAGCAAGGAATATGCCTTGCTTTAGAAAGGAGTAAGCCCACGAACCCCTTAGCAGCCCTAAGTTTTACATTGCTTTGTGGCACAAGCATAGCAACTGCTGGTTTTTCATTGCTTTGTAGCCCAACATGTGAATGCTATCAACTTGTTCTTCCTTATCGTTTTACAAGGAATCCTTGACTTCGGGGCCGTCCTTAGGTCCTTCGGGAAAGTTCCAGAACGGGGTTATTTACCAAGCCCATGTGCCACGCGCAAGGCCCTCCATCACGAACGTCCCAGCCCTGGCACGCGCCTGGAACACGCCTCGCCAGTGCGCTTGCAGGCACGCCTGTCGGCTTGCAACTTTGGCGATGGGATCGTTGGTCAACGTGGATCTTCCCCGCATTCCTACAGGGCCACACACCGGCATGCCTGGGCGGTTGCTTCTACCGGCTTCGGGTTCAGGGCGAATCAAGGGACTAAGATTCCTACCTCTAAACCCTGAACCCTAAACCCTAAGGTTGTAGCCCTAGAGGTTTCCCTTAACATGCGCCTATAGTATGGCCCTTATTTTCCTTAAGCATCTTTAAAAGGGCCAAGGGCACAACCTTAGGCTCCAAGGTAGTGCCCCATGACTCTTGGGCCTCTCCGCCCTGCAGCCTAATCCCTGCACAGGTAAGGTTGAGGTTGGCGTAAAGGCTTCAGGGGTTTTCGGCTTCAGGTGTAGTTTCTTAGGGGTCTAATGTGGAATCGCTAAGGGGCAGTTCCTGCGCAGCTTATTTTGGGCGTCGAAAGGCCTTAGGGCCCAAGGCCTGCGAGTCTGTCAAAATGTGAAAAGTGTCTGCCTGTTATTGGTGGTAATACGTTTGGGCTTCTAGAAAAGGAATATAACTAGGGGAAATGTGACCTCGGCTGTACACCGTACACTCCTGACTATTTCACACCCTCTTATCTCCGAGTCACATCGACTTGTACAAAGCAAGTTGTTGTTAATTCGGTCCCATACTCACATTTCGTGACTGAAAGAAATCATTCTTCTCACTTTTCGTGAATGTAGGGTAACATTTCATCCGTAGCCATCAAGGAAATACTGTTGCCTCTGCCCATAGCCATTGTACCACATGAAAGAACATCCATACGCAGAGAAATCGTCGTTCCATGCTTCTGCACTCATCGGAACATGTGAGAATAGGTAAAGCAACGGATCAGAACCTTATAACCCAATAGGGCTTGAGGCTTAAATCCCTAAACCTTAACTCCCACAGGGTTATTTGCCTGTGTTTATCGTATGTAGGGCTTGCCTCCTGTGGAATTGCACAGAAAAAGCAGAAGAAGTACCCACATCATGTACGTATATAGGGAATATGCATTGTATATTCAAATACAGCAAATGGAAAAGGAAGGAGTGAAGGATGGTAGGCCTCGAACCAGAAGACTGGGAAGCATTCGAGCGGATAGGGTGATGCGAAAAAAAGCATGTCCTGTAGGACCCGGGGACGCGAAAATACTGTGAGCAAATATCCTGTTACTCGCACATGTGACATCATAACCTTCCAAATATACATGCAAAAGGTAGACCCCAAAGGGGGGTTAGCATATAATGTGTGAATATTCGCGTGCGCGCGGGTTGGGTGAATGGGGGGCATTGCTGTCAGCGCAAGTAAGGTCTTTGCTGAGGAAGATGTCGTCACCGATCAAAGCACCACGCTCAAGCCCTTCGCTTTCCTCAAGGGAACAATGCTCAGTTGTCCAGTACCTAGGGGTTTTAAAGGTTAACCTTTGGGAATATAAGGGGAATATATTCACCCAAAAAGGTTAAAGGTTACCTACTCTACTACTAAGAATGCTGGGACTTGGAGCTTCGGAATGGAGGGTCTTTGGCCTAGAGGTTAATTTTAGGGCTGGTGTGGTTTTTATAATTCCAAGGTTAAATAGTCCCGCGTTCGCGTTCAGGGGAACACAACAGCTACACTACGCCCAGCATGACTGCCCGGTTTAGTGTTTATGGGGGATTCCGAAAATTGGGAGCCCATTTTGGGGGTGCAAGTTCGACTAGACTTGGAGCAATAACGGGTAGCTACCTTAAAAACTTTGGAATATCCCTTAAGAAATCAGGGTTAAAGGGTTTAGCGTTTAGGGTTAAAGTCTGTGGCATCTGCGCCTAGGTAGACTAAACCCGGTCCCTTTCGCGTCCAGTGGAGCCGAGGTCCTCCCTCAGCCCGGCGCAAAAGACTCACAAACTCCCTCAACCCTAAACCCTAAACCCTAAACCCTAAACCCTAAACCCTAAACCCTCAATCCTAACCTCAGAATGGCCCTGCCACTTGGTAGCCCAGTAACCGCACTATAGTAACGGCAATCTGGTTGGGGCCAAGGGTTTAGTGCTTATGATGAAAAAACGCACATCTGTTTGGGGTCTAGGTTTTAGTGTTTCCAAAGGAAAAGCGCACAGAGCAACACTGGGCTGCCATGATAGCCCCTTGTACAAGAGCCCTTAAGTCAAGGCCCCTAATTTCCCTCATAAACCCCAAGGAAACAAGATCCAGGGACCCATGTAACGAGAAGCCCTAGCCTTTCGGGAGGTCCCTCCCCGCAAATCTCTGGGAGGAGTCTTTGGGGGCGGAGTGTTAGGGTTTAGGGTTTAGGGTTTAGGGTTTAGGGTTTAGGGTTTAGGGTTCAGCAGCTCCGGATCGAGCAGTTTTATGGTCAAGTTTATTTACGGCTCGGATATAACACCCACCCACCCAGAGAATCCCATAAGATTGAGAAAACAAAAACACAAGCATTCTCCAATCATCTCAGTCTCAAAGGCCTTATTAACTTCAGATTCTTGCCATTGCATCTCCACGTGTCTTAAACCACGAATTATGGGCCTTAAACCACGGGCCTTAACCCACGAATTATCCACGGGCCTTAAACCACGAATTATGGGCCTCAAACCACGGGCCTTAAACCACTAATTATGGGCCTTAAACCACGGTCCTTAAACCACGAATTATGGGCCTCAAGCCACGGGTCTTAAACCACGAATTATGGGCCTTAAACCACGAATTATGGGCCTTAAGCCACGGGTCTTCAACCACGAATTATGGGCCTTAAACCACGAATTATGGGCCTTAAACCACGAATTATGGGCCTTAAAACACGGGCCTTCAACCACGAATTATGGGCCTTACAACACGGGCCTTAATTAAGGCTTAAATTATTATATGAAAGAGAGGTTTAGGGTTTAGGGTTTAGGCGCTTTTGCCAGTGCCGAGGCTCTGCGGTGGGCTCCAGCAGCTCCATCTCCCTGGCGCAAGGCCAACCCCTTACCAATGAAAGGGGTTTAGGGTTTAGGGTTTAGGGGATTTGGGGGACCCTTGGGGATATAGGCCCTCTCAATAAGGTCCCTGTTTGAGAGAGCCAGAAGAGGGTCGAGAAAGGCTCCCGTCTTTAGGGTCCCCCATATCCTGCCTAGGACCAAAACCCTAAACCCTAAACCCTAAACCCTAAACCCTAAACCCTAAACCCTAAACCCTAAACCCTAAACCCTAAACCCTAAACCCTAAACCCTAAACCCTAAACCCTAAACCAACCCCTCACCACCGCCCTCCAGCTCTTGGGGATTGAACTGGGGTTTAGGGGTTTAGGGGTTTACGGGCTTAGGGGTTTAGGGGTTTAGGGGTTAGGGGTTTAGGGGTTTAGGGGTTTAGGGGTCTAGGGGTCTAGGGGTTTAGGGGTTTAGGGGTTTAGGGGTCTAGGGGTCTAGGGCTTTAGGGGTCTAGGCGTCTAGGGGTCTAGGGTTTAGGGGTAGGGAAATAGGGTTTAGGGGTTTAGGGTTTGGGGGGTTGGGAAATAGGGTTTAGGGGTTTAGGGTTTAGGCTCTAGAGTTTGTTCGTAGAATTAGTGCAACGACCTAGCGGGTTGGGGCTTATTGCCATGCCAAAAGGCAGGGCCGGAGGTTCCATTTTCGGACCCTAAACCCTAAACCCTAAACCCTAAACCCTAAACCCTAAACCCTAAACCCTAAACCCTCAATTGGGGGAGCCCTTCTATACGCTATCGAGCTTAGGACAGGTAAGGGGCCATATGAGCAGCCGCAAAAAATCTTATGTTGTTGCTAAATAAAAATTCATGGGGTATCGTTTTATGGGGGGGGCCTATCGCTTGTATGGGACTTTGGCTCAATGCTACTACGAAAACGTTATCGCTTTACTGCTCATGAGATCCTAAACCTGGAACCCTCCCCTAAATACACCTGAATTCCTAAACCCGTTTCCTTTCTTTAGGACCTATACACTATAGAGTGAGAGTGCTCCTTGTAGGGCCTTTGCCCAGCGCTTCGGGTGGCCAAATGGGTATCGTAGGGGTCTAGCTTTGAGTATCGCTCTGGAATAATACCCAGCCACGACATCGTGACATTGTTGCAGAACGACTTCTAGATTCAAGGTTGAGGGTATCGCTTGTTTTTTTGTTTGTTTATGCCGGGGGGGGGGGGGGCTATCGTTTTCCCGCTATAAGAAACCTCCTGCAACGTAATAAAAGGTTTCGCTCATATGAACGAACCAGAGGTTCAAGCATTTGGCTTTTCAGAGGCGCTTTGGACTAATTTACTTCAACTCGGCTTGTCAGCTGACTAGACAAACAACCTGGGAAGTTCAGAACGACACCACATACCACTTCTAGTTGCTTTGTCTTGAGGGTTTAGGGTTTAGGACATACCATTTCTACTTATTTTGTCTGCAGGGGTTAGGGTTTAGGGTTTTGGGGGCTTCAACGGCTCCAACCGGGATGCCCTCAACTCGACGCCCCCCAATCATGGCAGGCGCCGCCGCCACGCGAGGGGCGTGGCTGTGGCCGACGGGAGTCTGAGGATTCATGGGCTTCCCTACTACCCCCCTTAAATGACCTTAATTCGGCTTAATTATCCCCAAGGAACCTTAATTATGGGGGGGGGGAACCTAGGGGGTAGTATGGAGGGGGGTAGTAGGGAAGCCCATAAAGGATGCAGCCGCCAGTCGATGCGAGGGTCATGTGTTTATCCCTAAAGCCCAAGTAACCCCTAAACCTTGGGATGTGCCACAGTCATTAAGAGGGATTCCAATAGGGGGTACTACAATCCCTCTTAAGGACTGTTAGTGTAAGGGGGAACATCCCAACCTGAACCCTAAACCAGAAACTTAGGAGAAAACAAGGTGCCCTTGTTCGACAGAGAAGAACGCAACACATCACCGAGAAGGACGCTGGACTCTGTAGCATTGCGTTGTTTGGTCTTGATCAGTCCTGCTTCGGGTTGGCTGGGCTGGTGTTCTAGGCAGTCTTGTTGTTCATAGGTAGTTATATCATGAGCCTTGGTGGATATTCATGCCTGCATTATTGTAGGGTACTTCAGCAACACGGTTTGGTTGAATGACCTCTGCTCATGAGAAGAGTCCTGTACCACAAGTTATTTGCAAAACCAAAAGCTCCAAAGGCTTAAAACCCACAAGTTGTCCTGAACGATGAACCCTGAACCGAAGCTCTGAAACCGAAAGCCCTGAACCTTACAAACCTCGACCCCAAGCCCGGCTCGAGACCGGCGACCCAGGTCTCTCTCGACTTGGAGGTTCATGGTACTTATAACCCACCGATAAGCCCCTTAAGTGCCCTATTATGGTTATACAAGTACAGTTCAAATTGGTTAAAACAAGTACCATGAACCTCCAAGTAGGCACGAACGGATCCCGAACGCCTGGCTGAGGACGTGGACGTGCTCGTCGAACTGGTGGTATTGACGCCTCGCTCTCGTGTGCTCCCCCCAACAACGATTCGAGGGGGTCTTCTCTGCAGGGTTTTGGGGGCTGTTGCCCGAAAACCCGAAGCCCTAACTAACTAAGTTGTGTGGTATTTCGAGGGCCTTAAAGAAGGCTGAGCATGCCCTTGAGGTCTAGGGCTTGGGGCTAACAGAGGGCATGGTAGGGCTTGGTAGGACAGTAACCATATGGGGGTTTCCGAAAACAAGGGTACCCTTTTTGGGGTTCCTATAATGAGGACTACAGTATTTTGGGGTATCTTTGGGGGTGCCCTTTTTTTGGAAAACCCCGTATGGTGATTAACGGTTCCCCTCTCTGATGCTGGTTGTGTTGTTTTAAAATTGAAGTTGTGACCACTGGCCAGTGACGTGCGGTTGTTGACAATGGCTGACACCATGCGCAATTGCAGTGATGTGGCATCACATTTTGCGTCTCCGCGCAATGGCCAGATACCCTCAATTCCGGGTGCATAAGCCATGGTGACTCCATATGCCAGGCGTAGGGCAGCGCCGTGCCTTGTTCCATTGCTTGCCCGGTGCTGCATTGAAACATTCCCAAGTTTCTTAGCTATCGAAGGTTCCTGGTCATCTAGGACTTCCATAGACTCGCCTGCGGCAAGTACGTAGTTGAAGGCGAAGAGCGAGTCTGGCCCTGAAGGCAACTAGGGCAAAGGGCACCACTCAGCTACCAAAGGAGCTTTCTACTGTTTGATTAAGAACCCCTAGTTTTTTAAAGTAAACCTTTTGTTGCCCTTAGCAGGAAGATTTGTTTGTTTTGTGTGGGGTTTTAAGCAAATCGTAGGCTAGAGGGAGCTGAAACCCCAAACCCTAAACCTGGTGGGATGACCTCCGAGTTCGGCCGTAGGACCGAAGGAGCTACTCGCGTTTTCAGGGGTTGAGTTCCCGTATCAGCTCTATTTAGGGTTTAGGGCTTAGGGTTTAGGTTTTAGGGTTCAGGGTTAAAACCGCAAACCCTAAACCCTAAATCGCTTCTTTTCCTGGTGTACTCTGGGACCTAGCATGCTCGAAGCAGGGAAACCCTTTGCTGCGAGCGCGGTTGGGGTGCAGGCGTGCCGACTGTCGGTTCTGAGCTCAACCCTACAGCCTAAACCCTAGACTTTACCAAAACCCCAAGCTCTCAACCCTAAACCCTAAACTCACAACCCTAAACCCTGAACTCTCAATCCTGAACTCTCAATCCTGAACCCCCCTGGGTTCCACATTGTCGTGTCATGTACCAAGGATGGCTCATCATTCCCTAAACCCTAAACCCTAAACCCAATTAAACCCTCAGATCAACCGCGGGATGTAATCTCGTCTTGTGGGGTTTAGGAGTTTAGGCCTTCAGGGCTTCTTTGCCGGACCCAACAATGACCTAGAAATCACAAGGGTGCCCTCATGGGTTGAAAGGGCCTTGCAAGGGAACCCCCCAAAACGGAAACAAGGGCTAGAACCCTAAACCCTAAACCCTAAACCCTAAACCCTAAACCCTAAACCCTAAACCCTAAACCCTAAACCCTAAACCCCTAGATAGGGGCCGAGTAAAGTCTGGGCCGTCGGCCATTTGCGGGGCCGTCGCTGTGGCCATCCGACATTTCATGGAGTCACGAAGCGTTGCTGTCGTTTCACTTGG
>CAJNDS010002346.1:108465-140639 GCA_905221605.1 Symbiodinium natans
CGGCTTCGGGTGCCACACCGCCGGCTTTGGCAGGAGTGCCCTTGTCCACAGACACTCCCATGGGTATTTGTGACGCAAGTATTCCTGGAGCTTGGGTTCTTTGAACCCTTGTTCACGCCAGTAAGGACATTCCTTGAGGACATGCTCCAGAGTTGCTGGCATTTGGCACTTCTTGCACCATCCTGGCTTGGACTCCGTGATGACGCCCGCGTGCCACACTGACTTTATACCTTCCATAAGGCCTGGGCTGAGGCCTCCCAGCTTCGTCAGCTTGTGATGCGGCGTCCAATCCAGCCCCTCTTGGGCACCAGCGCCACCTGCCTGTCGCGCTATCGCAGCCCGCTTCTGCTTCTTTCAAGCCATTTGTAGGCGAGGCTACCCATGCGTGGCTGGGTCCAATCAACGTTGAGGACACTTCCTCTCTTCCATCTGCCTGGGTCACTGGCATCTACCTTCAGATCCAATAAGTACGCCATGGTTGCTGCCATCGGCCCCGTGACCAGTGGCCAGTGGTGTTTGGCCGCACTCAACCTCTTCCAAGTGGTTTTCCAGGCCAAGTCAAAGTGGGCTTTTCCGCCACCGATCCATGCACGGAAAACTTTGGCCACCACTTTGAAATGCTGCTTGTGGATTGTGCGCTTTGGATCCTGGCATTTCTTGGCTCCCATGTCCAAGATGGTTTCCAAACTCCCAAGCTTGTATTTACCCAGGTGTTTTCCAACCACTGTTCGGAGCCATTTCATTCTTTTGGGTGAGACCCCCACAGAGGGGTGCCCCCACAGAGCAACTGATGTGATCGCTGCCTTGACCACGCGGAGTTTAGTGCTGGGCGGCGGCCCCAGCCTAGACAGTTTGCTATGTCTCGCATGGGCTTTCTTGGCCCGCGTTGCCGACGTCACCAAGCGACGCTTTCGCCCCCCTGTACTGTCGACGCCCAGGTCACGCATCACGTCGTACACCTGTGGCTCATGATGCAGCAGGAGTTCACGCAGGTGCTTGCTCGCCTGGGTACTGCTGGCCACAAACCCTGTCTTCTTGGATGAAATCGTGAAACCATTAGCATCCATCCCGTCCTTTAAGCTGCGGTAGACTCGTATGGCACTATCCGCCACGTGTTTAAAGGACTTATGCTGGATGTCAATTGAGACATCATCCAACCAACAGTCCACGTTTGCCACATCTCGTCGCCTTTGGATCTTTTCTATCACCGGGTGCAATGCCACCTTTGCTAACGATGGCGCCGCTGGGCAGCCCGCTTGCACGTCATTTGTAGCTCTGATGCCTGCCGATAGCACCCCATCCGCCACCAAGTATCTGGCACCCATGTACACTTCCAGTGCCATCTTCAGGATTAGCGGCGGATATTGCAGGGCCGTTGCTGCCATGATCAATTGCTGAAATTGGATGGTATCGAAAAAGGACTCGAGGTCCACAAAGAGTGACACCACATGCACTCCATTTGTCTTTGCCACCTCATTTCGCAGTAGTCTGCCTACGGCCACGTCCAAGCAGCAACTGCCTGGGACTGCCTTGTCGTACGTGGCAGTTGTGGCATAGCCTGCCTGCCAAGTACTTACCAAATCCCAGCGCAGACGGACCCAAGTCCTGTACAGGATGTGTAGCAAGGCGATTGGTCTTTCCCGGGTCAGATTCTTCGGCAGCATTGCTATAAGGGAGACTGTCATTTGCTGCGGCCATGCTGCCTTGGCCTCACATTCATGGTAGAAGGACACAACGGCTTCAACTGGTTTATCGTCCATGGCCTGCAAATGGTCAATCCTCCAGCCATCCGGCCCCGGGCTCTTTAGTGCCAGTTTTTTGATCCTTGCCTTGACCTCGACAGGGTTCAGCGGCTCCACGCTGGCCGCTTGTTTTTTGGCTGCATCCTCAAGCTCCGTCATGAGCGAGGCCGATTTTGCCAACGGTTGGCCCGTCGTCCACACTGCCGCCCAGTGGTCTCGGCGAATGTGTGGCCGTTCCAGCATGTCATATTCCATGTAGGGTCTGTGTACCACTTGTTCTTCTTTTCGCAAGGCATTGTATAATGGTCGCATGCCCTTTTCCATGGCCTTACTGAGCCATTGCTTGTACTGGTGGGCTGTCTCCTCCATATCCGCCTTTCTCGCGTAGCATTGCTGTTCGTCGATGCGCTTCAGAACAAGCTTAGCGTCCGTACCCCGGCCCAGGATACTCGCAAGCATATCCTCCTGGTTCTGCGCATCACCCTCGTAATACTCGCCGAGCCTGCGTTGGACCAGACGCGCCACCGGATGTGCATCGCCATGATGTCTGCCTTGTTTGACCCATTGTTGGACCCGGTTCCAAAAGGCCGCCCTCTTGCCCGTCCAGACAACGTTCTCCGGGTTGTTGACCACCAATTTCTTCCGCACAATCTCCGATTTAACACCCATACCGTCGATTCGGCCTGTGATCGACCTCTCCACACCGGCACTCAGGTGAGCAAATGTCTCACTGAGCTCATCTACCATCTTGGGTTCATCCAAGATGTTGATGCTCTGTGTGTTTTGAACTGGTTCATATTCCACAGTCTCCGTCACCAGTGCTCCCGCCTTCTTCATCTGGGGAACATCAGGGCTACTGCACGGTTGGGCCACCCTCCAATGCATTGCAGCATGAGGCCGAAAAGGGGTTTCCCAATCCGTTTTCACTTGCAGGATGGGCACCAAGCATTTCGCAACCAGCCCGTAATCGATTTCATCCGATCCTTGGGCCGTTGGTTCCCCCACTCCAACAAATGCACCACCAACTTCTGTCGCCAGAGTTGTGCCCCTCATGGTATCCTGGGCTTCATTCCAATCACCCAGCACCATATATGGCACTTTGCAGCCCTTGAGAAAGGCTATCAGTCTCGCCAGTACTTGGATATTGTTTGGAGCCTGGAATCCGACCCCGCTCTCCAAATACAGACTGACGATGATCAAATCCCAGCCTTTGTTTCTCATGGCACATGCCAGGAAGCCCGCCGGTCCTGTCCCATACTCAGTAAGGTATCGCAGGTTCCTATGTCGGGGTGCCACCACTGCCAGGCCTCCTTGTACACCCTTAGTTGTTGTACTGCCTGGCATGCCAATGAAGGTGTATCCCATATCTTGGCAATGGCTCATGGCTTGCTGGATACCCTCCGTCTTGAGATGGGTTTCCTGCAGCACCACCAGGTCCGGTCCTAGTTCGTGTATCCATGCCGCTATGGGTTTCCTCCAGCTGGTGATGTTAGCCGAGGTGATTTTGATGCATTCGGCCTTATCATCTTGGCGATACCCACTTGCCACATCTGCCAAGATCCATTTGGCATATTGTGCGTCCTGCTCCACAAAGGAACGAAGCACTTCGTGGCATGCTCGTTGTTGTAGCGGGTTGAGTTCCTGCTCTTCCAGTTTCTCAATGGCTTCGAGTGCGGCAGCCTCACTGGAAGCATCATATCTACCCACCACTTGACACAACATTTGCCACTCCTGTGGTAGATCCTTAGGTGGTGCTCTTGGGTGCGCTTTCCGTTTCTTGGGCTTTTGCTTCCTTTGGTGACCCTCAGCACTTTGCGAGGCCGACAACCTTGCTTCCTCAGCTTTCTGCGAGGCCTTTAGGCTATCCCCTCTTACCGCAGTTGGGTTTCCCATCTGTGTTTGGCTTCCCTCTGCTTTTTGCGAGGCCGAATTCACACATTCATCCTCATGGTCCGCACCTCCCAGACCGAAGTATCTGGGACCTGTGACCGCCCAACTGCTATCCACA
Organism: Symbiodinium natans; assembly: GCA_905221605.1. Classification (NCBI taxonomy): domain Eukaryota; class Dinophyceae; order Suessiales; family Symbiodiniaceae; genus Symbiodinium; species Symbiodinium natans. The sequence goes on from CAJNDS010002346.1 coordinate 112,216, forward strand.
GCACGGGCTGACTTTGGACCCCGCGTTACTGGACTCCAGCTCTCTTGGCTGTCTTCCACTGTGCTGTTTGTATTAGGCACTTGGGTACTACACACAGCTTGACTGCCTTCCCCATGTACCTGTGGCCATACAATGTCCCCGTGACACTGCTTTCGGCCACCGTCAAAAGAGAAATCAGAGTCTCCCCATTGAGACTCCTCTACTTGTCCTGCTTTCCTAGTTTGGCTGTTCGGACCAGGAGCTGCCCTGAGGTGTCGGCCCCTCCGCTCCTGTCCCAGCCTGAGGTTTCACTCGCCCTGGGCACGCGCCGGCGAGCGTTCGCGCCCCGTCGGCGTTGCCCTGACTGACACATCTCGAGACATGCGCATCGGCCCATATATTCCAAGTTCAACTGGCATGCTCGGCTCTCTTGGTCCCAAGACTCCCGTCCAGTCTGTCTCCACGACTTTGACTGCCATCCTTGTTTTGAGCGCCTCCGCTTGCTCCTCAGACAGGATGATCCCTTCCTTTTCCAGGTAGTCCGCGACGTCCTTGTATGGCGAGTCCTCTTCATCCTTCACACAGGCTTGGACCTTCTTCTGTGCTTCCGCTACCTCCAGCTCCGTGGCCTGGATGGCCTGGCTGACTTGCGCAAGCTGCTTCATGGCCTGCTCGAACTCGCTCTTTATCTTCTCCGTTTTGTCTTGAAGCCGGACCTTCTTCTCAATGAGCGTTCTCAGCTTGTTTGTCGTCCGTCTGTATGTACCAACATGGCGGCTGAGTTCCTGCTTTGGCGTCTCGTCCTCAGGCTTGTAGTCCCCCGGCGGGGGTATACCCGCCGCTCTGAGGAGCCTTTGCACTGCGGGCTCGGCTCCTTGCCACACAGTCTCAATGGCCGCACGGTACTCCTTCTGTGACATGCTTTCTGCCTGCGATCCATTGCCAGGTAATCCCGGGGGCCAAATTGGCCCCGGCTCCATCGTCCGCGGCTTCCATCCTGCTTCTTCGATGGCCTTCTTTGCCTCCATAGAAAGCGTACCCCACGCCTTCGTGAGGGCTTGGTCGGCCATCCCTTCTTTGTTCTTGGCAGGTCTTGTCCACCAAGTAGCATCTTCCTTTGGCCATTGCCACTTCTTCCGCTGGCTTGACCATGCTCGCTCACGGTAAGTGGCCTTTTTCCACGCCTTTCCGCAATGCCAGCAGTACGGGTTGTAGTACAAGTCTTCATTCCAGACCCAACCCACCTCGCAGTGGGCACACACAGTACAATGCTTCCCCATGACTGCTGCAGCCTGATGCCAGTCCCACCAGCACCTCAGCAATGCGAGGCCGGAAGATCCCCTCAACCGTAGTGAGGCCGAACTTTATGTATCCTCAGCCGGAGCGAGGCCGAAACTTGGCCACTCCCTCTGCCGAAGCGAGGCCGAAAACACACCCTCTGCCGAAGCGAGGCCGAAAAGTTCCCTCAGCACTTGGCGAGGCCGTACTCAGGTAGCTATGTTGCTGGCAGCCGACTACCAAGCAAACACAGTGGTTGCGGTTTGAGTCCTGTTGGAGCCCACCCTTAGGTACAGTCTCCAGGCAACAGCACTCCCTACCTGAGCACCCCACCGGGGTTGAGCCGAGACTTGAGCCAGCAGCAGTTCTTCACATCCCTTCTGGGCCTGCTGGCGAAGGCTCCGGCAGCCGTTTGCGGGGCCTAATCACTTCTGGGCCTTCTGGAGAAGTTTTAGGCAGCAGTTTGAGATGTCTACTCACTGCTGGGCCTTCCGGAGAAGTTTTAGGCAGCCGTTTGAGAGGCCTAATCACTGCTGAGCCTTCCAGGGAAGGTTGAGGCAGCAGTTTGAAAAGCCTAATCACTTCTGGGCCTTCAGGCAACTGTTGGGACAGCAGTTTGAAAGGCCTAATCATTTCTGGGCCTTCAGAAGATGTTTGAGGCATCAGTTTGAGAGGTCTACCCACTGCTGGGCCTTCAGGAAAATTTTTAAGCAGCAGTTGGAGAGGCCGACCCACTGCTGGGCCTTCCGGAGAAGTTTCAGGCAGCAGTTTGAGAGGCCTAATCACTTCTGAGCCTTCCGGGAGGGTTTAGGCAACAGTTTGATAGGCCAAAGCACTTCTGAGCCTTCCGGAGGCGCCTAATCATTCTGGGCCTTCTGGAGAAGACCTAGGCATCAGTTTGAGAAGCTTACTCCCTTATCGCAGAAGCCGTAACGAGCAAGGTGTGTCCATCGTGCTGCGCAAGATAGACCAACAGATGTCCGTTGTATCCGGCACTCTAAGGGGGTGGCGCTGTCCATGAGCCATGGCGTTTGTTAACAGGGCCGCGCCGGATTACAGGCCGATTACAGCGATGACGCGCTTGTGGCAAGGAGTGCCCCCGCCAGGCACCCCTCCAGCATGAACAGGCCTGTTCCTGCCGGTTGTTCCAGGCACTTTTCCAGCAGAAACCGGACGATGCCTCCGCCCTATGCTGCGACTAGCACTGTCACAAGGGTGAGGGGCAGACCAGAAACCTAAGCAGCAAACCAAACCCTAAATGCAGACTCCTGCACACCCGCCGGCTGCCACCACGCACAGAGCTGCACACAGACGAGCCCGCCAGGCTGATCAACAAGACGCCTTCGCGGAGCCCCGCAGCGCTAGGTGCATAATAGGCAAGTGGATGTAAGGGAGCATTTTGAGGAAAGGGAATGCTACTAAAGGACAGTTTAACACTACACCCAGCACGCTTGCACCGACTGGCCAGACCGTTCGGTTGTTAATCGCCTTTGGTTTGGGGAGCGGCCAGCAGACCTCAACAGTGCGATCCTGAGCCCTCCTACACCCAAAACGCAGGACAACGTGTAGAGTTGCGTCTCACACAGCCGCATGAATTGCGACTCACACAGACGCATGAGGTTTGCGCAGTGTGTGCAGAACGACAGTATTAAGGCTGCACGCCAACCCGCCTGGCACGCTAGGGGAAAGTGCCCGACAGGACCTGGGCATGGACCTGGGCACCTCGAGCCTGTGGACCTGTGCATGTGCGGGGGGCACCTGCAAACACGCCTGACCAGGAAGGGCCTGTGCAGCTTGAACCTGTACATTTGCGGACACTTGCGAGCACGCCTGACCCGGAAGCGTTGGCACCTGCGAGCACGCCTGACCCGGAAGGGCCTGTGCGCCTGTGCCTTTGCTGGCACCTGTAAGCACGCCTGACCCGGAAGGGCCTGTGCACCTTGAGCCTGCGCATGTGCGGGCACCTGCAAGCACGCCTGACCCGGAAGGGCCTGTGCACCTTGAGCCTGTGCATTTGCAGGCACCTGCAAGCACGCCTGACCCGGAGGGGCCTGTGCACCTTGAGCCTGTGCGGGCACCTGCAAGCACGCCTGACCCGGAAGGGTCTGTGCACCTTGAGCCTGTGCTTTTGCTGGCACCTGCAAGCACGCCTGACCCGGAGGGGCCTGTGCACCTTGAGCCTGTGCATGTGCAGGCACCTACAGCCACGACTGCCCCGGACGGGCCTGTGCACCTCGAGCCTGTGCATGTGCGGGCACCTGGTGGCAAGGCTCGTACTAGCTAGGGGGCGTGGCAATTGCACTAAGCGCACTCCACTGTTGCAAAGAGTTGATACGCTGCACGGGTGGGAGAGGCAGGCTTGCTGCTGGGTGTAGGGCAGTTATTCGCATCAACAGGCAAAGGGCTGGTGTAAGCCACACAGTGAGCAGCACAGCCCTCACGCATGCAGTGGCTGGTATAGCCACACAGCAAGCAGCACAGCCACCGCACGCGAACTGGATGCATCAAAGGCCTAACCTTTGCTGCGTTCTCGCTCTTACTAGCAGACAAAGGCCAGCGCAATGCGCAAAGCACTTCCTTGGCGTTCTCGCTCTTACCAACCAAGGGAAGGGCACAAACAAACAAACACCCACCTTCCCCGTCCACGACGGCAAATCAACACCAGTCTGCGCACGTGCGGGTACCTGGCGGCAAGGCTCGTACTAGCTAGGGGGCGTGGCACTTGTACTAGGCGCATTCCACTGCTGCAAAGAGTTGATACGCTGCACGGCAATTATTCAAAGGCCTGACCTTTGCTGCGTTCTCGCTCTTACTAGCAGACAAAGGCCAGCGCAATGCGCAAAGCACTTCCTTGGCGTTCAAGGGAAGCGCACAAACAAACATCACCCACCTTCCCCGTCCACAACAGCAAAATCAACACAACATTTAGTGCTCTCGGCCGGGTGGGCCTGACAAGTGCAGTTTGGGCCAGTCGAGAATGATGCACGGCGTTCAAAAGATAAACATTGATCTCAATGCGGCAAAAACATGCTCCTATCTTTACATGCACCGCAAAGTTAAGTTAAAAGGTTTGGTAAAACTAATTCGCACTTGCAACATAGTGCAGATACCTTACGTCGAAGCCATCCGTACTGCACAATGTACAAGAGACACCAAAAATAAGTTAGACGGAGGGAGCGGGCGCTGCCAACGTTTAAGAGATTAAAGGTGAAGAGAACGGGCGTTTTTAACATCAAGAAACGGTGTTTCCAGCAGTTAAGAAATTAAATGCAATTGAGAACGGGCGTTCTTAATCTAGAATCCAGATTCTTTTTGCAGCGGGCGCTAGCAAGGCAATGCTAAGGGGCCCAGCTGCAAAGCAAACACAACACCAAGCTTACCTACGCTTCTGGCGATCTGAGAGGGGCAGCTGTCTGCAAGCAGGTTTTGCGTCGGTTCAAAAAAAGAATGTGAGTAAGTGCTCCTGATGCGGCTTCTATGACTAAGTCACCGTATTGGGACGAGGTATTCCAGACGAGTCAGACAGAACAATGATCTGGTCGATGCTTCATCACCCTAACAGTCTCCCTAAGAAGCTATTTACATCTTGCGCAGTTCTGCAGGCTTGCAGAAACTCGGCGTGCTCGATCTTTTGCGTTCGCTTCAAGTTCAAGCCACACTACCAAAGCTAACAAAGGCCTACGAAATCCTAAGCCTAAACAAGCACTGCCCACGAGCTCTCCACCTTTTTGACTTTGCCGGAAATGCCGCTCAGAGTTCAAAGCAGAATGCAAAGCAGATGATGCGTAGCAAAACTGAGCGTAAAGACCGTAAAGACCGTAAAGATCACCAAGACAGAAGCGCAAAAGCCGAATGCATACAAAGGAGAACGCCACTTCGCATCTTGTGAAACTGGGTGAAACGATGTGAGTATGGCTCTGCACTTCCAAAAGGGAGTGGTGGGTGGGTCAAAAGCAAAGCTAGCCAGCATTGTACTGGATTGGTGTGTGGCTTGAACCAAAAATCACAAAGTACGGTGATCTTTCACAACCAGCAAACAGCTATGAGTAAACACATGACCCGTTCGCTTCAAGTTCAAGCCACACTACCAAAGCTAACAAAGGCCTACGAAATCCTAAGCCTAAACAAGCACTGCCCACGAGCTCTCCACCTTTTTGACTTTGTGCTAAACTTCAAGTCGCTCTTTTTCCTTGAACCGGTAAAGGCGCTGTCGGTAAAACATGAGTCACAAATCCACACATGCTCATCAACCCTTTGGGTTGGTCGGTGGGGTTCCCAGGTAGTAGAAAAACTTTACACCCCGCCTTGATGTTGTGCGAACTGTAAGCTCAACATCACTCTACAGTAACGGGTTTGTAGAAACTGTACAGGTATGTCGTTGGGCTCATCTGGTATTGTGCGATGGCCTCGTTGTGCTCTCCCTATTGGAGTCCTTGCACTCGGTGAAAACTGTTCCCACTGCTTCCTCGTGGGTAACACTTCGCTCAGGTAAGCTTGTACTCGTTGTACCTCACACTGTACGGAAAAGTGAAACATTCCATCATTCACTCACATGGTCCCGGGCCTGCAATTGCCACAAGGACGGTAGTGCAATCTCGCATGCACTGCTGCACTGTAAGTGAATCTCTCTGACCTTTGCACATCTGCACATGTAGGTCGGTGGTACCTCTTGCCATGAGGCGTGTACACATACTGGGGTTGTGCTCGTAGCTGTTCGTCCACATCCTGTGCCATAGGAATGATATTAACCATTCCCCATTCTTGAAATCGCCTTGCAAGCTCTTCGTCATTCACATGGATTTGGCTTGCTGGTACTGTACTGATTCCAGGCATCCCATTACCACTGCCTGTCGCTGAATCCTCTGGTGCATCACGGAAATACATATTGACTGCCCTTGCTGTACGTTGAACATCATCCTCATCGGGCGGACAATACTTTTGCACAAATCTTCGAATAGTGAATTCCTCCTGCGGTTCCTGTGGTCCTTCTTCCTGCGGTTCCTGTGGTCCTTCTTCCTGCGGTTCCTGTGGTCCTTCTTCCTGCGGTTCCTGTGGTCCTTCTTCCTGCGGTTCCTGTGGTTCTTCTTCCTGTGGTTCCTGTGGTCCTTCTTCCTGCGGTTCCTGTGGTCCTTCTTCCTGCGGTTCCTGTGGTTCTTCTTCCTGTGGTTCCTGTGGTCCTTCTTCCTGTGGTTCCTGTCGTCCTTCGTTCACCTTCTGCTCGACCATGTAGAACAAGAGTAAAGCGAAAATTCCTCCTAGTAGCACACTGAAAAGAATAATCCATCCACTCACTTCCTTCACATAGATGAAAACAAATTCTCGTTCTTCTCGTTCTCGTCCTCCAAAATCGTCTGGCTGTCCTGCAATCTGAGAAATCATATTCACCATCATTGTCAAGTACATCGCTCTAGCCGTCTTGCTTCCTCGCTCATTCAACAAAGTTGCACGTAGTGCTCGAACTTGGCTTCGGCAAACTTCACCTGCCACATGTTCCATTGCTTCTTCTTTCCCATAACGCTCATGACTTTCTCCATTCCACACCATGGCTCCAATATGGTACATGAGAAATCTCCTTCGAGATACTCCTAAGCGCTTTGTATTCAAGTCGGCAATGTTTAATTTGGTAGGCACTGGCTTTGCTTTGAAGCTGTTGTTCTTCACCCCTCGCTGAAGCCATAATACTCTCAGATCGATATGTTTGAGTCCTCCGACTCCTGTTCGCATCATCCATTGTCTTCCCGCACTTGAATCCATCCGGATCTCCACGAGTAACTTTCCTGCAAGAAACATCCACAACTTCTTCAGTAACATCGCTTCTGATGCTCCTCCTGAGCATGCTAGCACTTCGGACTCTGCCGAACTTAAAGCTGTAGCTTTCTGGGTCCTGCTATACGAAAGTACTGGCACTGCATTCACACACACAATCACTGATGATGTAGACCATCTCGCTTCACGGTCTGATGCCCAATCTGCATCCGTGAATACTTCCATACTGTGTGTTCCTTTCTTTTCTTCGTCTTCTTCTTCTTGCTCTTCTCTTTGATAGATCGCATCCATCATCTTGTTTCCAACCTTTGTGTACTTCAGTAGGAATCCCAGTTGCTCTGTTCCTTGCACATAGAGCAAAGCTTGTTTCAAACAGGTTAACGCTTGTTCCGTTGGCTTCGACATCTTACTTGCCAAACACTTCGTCACATGCTGTAAATCCCATCGGTCTTGAGAAATGTACAACAGTGTTCCCAACGCTGAACGAAACTTCTTGCACTCGTTCTCCTCCAGTTCTTTGGAATTGTCCACTGTCCCAATCAGCTGGTGCTCTGGGGTTTGTCTTGGCTTTCGGTTCCCCAGCTTGTAGAGTCCTTTAAGCTTCTCGTAGTGCTTCTTCGACACTGTCACCAAAATTCCTTCTTCAAGGAACTCATAGGTCCTCTTCAGGTAATGAAGCTGTTCTCCCGATCCCCGGTGGGATGGGAACGGTCCCTCAACTGTGAGCTTGAAAAACTTCTCTAGCTCGCATATCAGCCATCTTCCTTCGCCTTTTGCACCTGCAACTAGCTCGTCGTCGACATGAATCGACACTGCAATCTTCTTCACTCGGTGCTTCAAGATTGAGGGTATCCCAACAAATTGCTCAAATCCCAAACGCTTCAAAATCTCAACCAAATGGGTAAACCATTGTTCTGCCGCTGATCTTTGCCCTGGCAGACACTTCTCCACTTTCCATACGTGGTCTTCATCCAAACCAAGTAGCGTTCGAATCCACGGTGAGATATCAGCATACATCAGAGCTTTCTGCGTGACTTGCAAGAATGCGTCACGAATGTCAAGAACTGTAAGCTCCCAATTGTAGATGAGATGAAAAAGAAACATCATTCGCACTGCTGCGTGTCCTGACGTAGGACTAAAAGTCTCCTCCGTGCTCTGGGCTCCCGCACGGAATTCCCGACACACAATTCTGCATCTACGCTTCCAAACTCCATCTCTCTTTCTCCAATCGAAAACTGTCCTTAGTGTCAGAAACTTACCTTCCTCTGAACACTCTTCCTTCTTGATCGTCTTCACAACCTTCATGTTGGCGAGTTTGTCAAGTTCAGCTTTTCCTGCCTCTGCATCCAATCTTTCAAGTTCCTCTTCGCTGACTTTCGGTGGTCGATCCTCATCTTCTTCTTCTCCTTCACTATCCGCTTCATATTCCTCTTCGCATTCCTTCCAGACTCTTTCTTCCCAAAGGTCATCTTCATGATATCCTGTTTCGTCTTCCTGTTCTTCTACCTGTCCGGCGTACAACGGTGGAAATAGACTTCCTTTCGGACTTCCAGGATCAGCACTTGTAGGTGAACTTTCCGCAGTCTTTTGTTGCTTCGTTGGTGGCTCCTCAGCATCTGCTGTTTTACTAGCTTTCGCAGGTTCCTCTCTTTCTTCTCCTTCAGTTTCTCTCTTTTGTCCCCCGCCTTGGTTGGAATCCGTTGATGAACTTCGAGGTGTAGGTTGACCACTGCTCAGCAATAGATCACTGATTGTGTCATGCTTTGAACTTTCCACATCAGATCCTGCTTCATCTCCTGCTGGCTCTGGCTCATTTTCTCCTCCTTCTTTCTCTTTGCCTGGTTCTTCCACGATTCTCGGTAACGGTGCCGCATGCGCGGTGTGCCCTAGCCTTGGGGCTTTCTTCGTCCAAGGAGAACCCTGAAGTTGAAGGGTCTCACGTGCGCGCCACGCTGGTTGTGTGCGCCGCACAGATCTTGACGTAAAGATCCCATCTTTTGATGTAATCACGTCCATGTCCCGGTCGTCCTTTCCAACCCATATTCCTCCTGTCCACAAGGATCGATTCTTCACTCCTCCAGGCTTGGCCAGACCAAACACATACTCTCCGAAGGGTAAAATCTGCCCTTGGTATGGTCTCCCGTAGACCAATTGGAAAGCTGTACTCTGCGTCCCTGAGTGTAGGTGGTACCTGTTGAACAACCATGCTGCGTGGTGAATTGCCCACGCTCGTAAAGCATGATCTTCAGGAATCTTTTCCCCAATCCGATCCTCGACCATTTCAATCATCGTGAGGCTTTGTCTCCTGAGGTTCTGAATGTGGCGTTCCACTCTCGCTGTTCTTCCTTTGTGGTAGGGCTTGTTTGGATACTTTCCAGCCTTGTAGCCTAACTTTTGTCGTATTGCTACAATCAAATCCAGTAAGGCTGTTGTCGCTGGCTCCACATCAATCGCAAACAGAACTTCTTCGGAAATGTAGTTCATCTCGAGAGAAAACTTCACCACTTTCTCGGCCAACTTCTTCGTCGGTGCTTTCCCCGGCACTGGAATCGCCCACGAAAATCGAGTCCATGAATCAAGAATGATCAGACTCACACTGTTCTGACCCATGTACATGAAGTCCATCTGGATCACTGGCTTTCCTGGGTCTTCATACTTTGCTTCACTGCTTTGTGGGGTATGGTCCTGTTTCGACTTTGCTGCTGCACAGAAATCACACCATGGTTGCATTGGCATGTGGGTTGCCATATGCTCTTCAATCTCTGCTTCTGTCGGTTCGGGCACTCCGGGTCTTGTTCTTGCTTTGGGCCTTTGCTTCCTCAGCCTGTCTGCAACTTCTTCTGCGTCCTCATCTCTGTCTTCGGTGAGGTAGTTGCACAGTCTCCTGAACATCTTCACCTTTGACCCTGAGACGCTCAAACCCAAATACCGACAACCTTCTCGCAGCTTCTCAATCTCACTCGTTGCTGTGAGTGACTCTCCATTCACCACAATAGTACTTCCCATGTCGAGTTCCAACTCTTGGTGTCCTCCTGCCTTTCCTTGCTGCTTCACAACTCCTTTCGGCACTGGCACCTGCAACTCTTCTGGAGCTCCTCTTTCTCTTCCAAACCATTCTGGCTCCTCTTCCATCTTCTTTTCTTCCTCCTTTGGTGCTTCTTCTGGTGCTACCTCTTCTACCAAGCACTTGTCCAGATACTCTGGTGTCCTGTGCAAGAATGTGAGAATTTCTGATCGAAAAAGCAATCCCGGTATTCGATCTTCCAAGTCGGATTTTCGCTCGAGCAATTCCGTTGCTTCAATCACTTCCCATTCGTTGCCCACCTTCACGATGGTGGTCCTGTACTTCCAAGTACCTGTCGGCGGCTTTACAAACTCAAGTCCAAAATGGCGATGGACTGGCGTTCCATTCGGTAGAAGGCTCCAATCCTTCTCTGGGACTTTACCAAAGTCATAGGCCAAAGTCACCTTGACTGCCCTGACTTGCTCGACTCCTCTAACTTCCGCTGTCAATCTCAAGCTATTCCTCTGGTATTCCACAGGCACCCGTGCCTTACCATCGGGAGATACAAGTTCCCCCGCCTGGGTTTCTTCTCCCCAGGTCTCGCCCCCTTGGCGCTGTTTGCATCCCACTGACACAAACTTCCATCCATTTTTGAGTAGCCTTCCTAAAGACAGCAAGATGTTATTGGTGTCCGACAACACAAAGTCCTCAGTCACACTGCAGCTACTGAACTGCAAAACTGCTCGCCGCATACCTTCAACTCGCATCGCACCCCCTTGTGCGTCTTGCAACCTCAGAGAGGTTGGGGTCGAAACTTCGACGCCTGCATCCGACAATCTTCGTGGTAACAAACTCACATCTGCTCCTGAATCCAAGATCACCACATGTTGCTTTGTGTCCAACTGGACCATTCGCACATTGAGAGGTTCCGATCCTCCCTGACTCAGAGGTTCCAATCCTCCTTGACTCAGAGGTTCCAATCCTCCTTGATTCAGAGGTTCCAATCCTCCTGGAGGTCCCAATCCTCCTTGAACTCTTTCCAAGCTGTTTTCATACCATTGATACAGCTCATCACTCTCATGATCTTGTTTGTTCTCACTCTCATCCCCGATGTAGTAGCACTCTGGTCCTTGCACCTCTATCCTTCTGGTGAACCAATCACCTTCTTCTTCTGAAACTTCGCTAAGCTCATAGTGCTCTGTGCCGTCAGGTGGTGTGTTCGCAATGTGATGGAAATCAATGTTCCTCACTCTCCTTATCCTGTATTGGCTCGCACTCTGCGACGGAGTAACAGACTCGACTGTCGAGTGGGGTACCTCGGTGCTGGCCTCGCTCGCCTGCACTTCTCGAACATTGCGGTTTGGACACTCGTTTCCCCAATGTCCTCGCTGCTTGCAGAATCGGCAAACATCTCTGTCCAACTTCTTTCCTCCACCTTTCTTTCCTCCTTTGCCATGCTTTCCACCTTTCTTTCCGCCTTTCTTTCCTCCTTTGTGGAAACCTTTGCCTCGTCCTTTCTTTCCTCCTTTGTAGCTTCCTTTTCGTCCACCTTTTCTCCATTGGCGAAATCCTGCTCCAAAGCTTGACCACGAGTAGGATCCTTTTCCTCCTTTGTTTCCTTTGTTGCCTTTGTTTCCTTTTCCTCCTCCTTTCTCGTACACTGCATCCACTTCCATTGGTGCTGGTCCTTGATCTGCATTCGAACTGCTCGCTGTGTTCTGCAAGGTCTTTTGCTTCAACACCGTCTGGTAATCCCAAGTTTTGCTGCTTTGCTCGTATGAAAGAATCGCTTGCTTCACTGACATGTAGTTTGTTCCTTCGGGCATTGTCAAAGTAAGGTGGTCTCGAATCGCCCTCGGTGAACATCGAAGCAAAACTCCCATCAACAAATCTCGATCGTAGGTCTTTCCTGAAGCGATCTCGTACTCCCGAACAAGGTTTTCCAGTGAACCAATCTGCTCCACCATGCTCTTGCCCCCATCGAAGTTGGGAAACATCCCAATCGCTTGACTGAGGGTTAGAGCTCGTTGTTTGGTGGCTGGTTGGTATTCCCAAAGCAAACTTTGATAGAGACGATACCCACATCGCTCCCTGCTCCAATTTCGAGACAGTTGTGTTGCTGCTCCCCGCATATACGAAGTCAGTATGTGGTAAAGCTTTGTCGAAAGTTCTCTCTCCACTGTAGTGAGAGTCGAAACATCGATCGGCGTTGCTCCCAGACTTTCAATCATACTTAGAGCTTCTGAGTACTGCGAATCGGCAAAACCTAGCCAATTCAGAAACTGATGTTTCCAGGTTGTAAAATCCGGTGGATGCTCTCCCGAGGCTTGTGGGTTCCAAACATCTGGTGCCTTGATCGCCTTTGTCGCACTTTCAATCCTTCGGTTCAGATCATCCGAACTGCTTGCTTGTTGCTCCAACCTTTGTAGCGCACTCATTCCAACTTGGGTCGCCCTTGTCAATGCAGTCAGAATTTCAGAAAGTTCTGTGGGTTGTTGGGGTGGTCCATTCTGCTGCATCCCTTGCACTGCAGAAAACTGTAACACGACAAGCACACACAGCATCGCTCCTCTCTGTTGTTTTCTCACACAAGCACACGAACGCAAGTGATCTCTCCGTGCCCCTCTGCTCAAGCGCCTCCGAAAACATGAATGTTGCAATCTCCACAAACATGACTGACGACATGACTGCAAATGCACTGTCGCTTGCAAACATCCAATGCACAACATGATCGCACCTGATACTCCAAGCATAAGCATCATTGCCATTGCTCCATTGTAATCGAATTGCATAGTCTTGGGGTCGTAGAGGTTCTTTGCTCCTGGAATACTGGTCCAAATCCACATCACCAATGGATCTCTTGTTCCATTCATAGTCTTGTCGGAGTAGAGGCTCTTGTTTGTACATAGGCCATAGAATTTTGATTCCTCCTGGTAGTCGATCTCTGTTTTCTCCTCCTGGTAGTCGATCTCTGCTGTAGTTTCTCCTCCTGGTAGTCGATCTCTGCTTTCTCCTTCTGGTAGTCGACCTCATCGTCCTGACCAATCTCCCCATTCATCTTCCTCATTTCCAGGGTTTGGCTCCTCGCCCCTTTCTCGCATTCTTCTCCTTTCTGTTCTCCTCCAAGGAGAATTCGGGTAGAGCGTAGTGGCTTGCGTTGCTCCCACTCGCTTCGGTGGTGGTCCCTTTGGCTCTGGAGGTGGCGCCTTGCTTCCAGCAGGTCGTTCCTTCGGAGGTGGTCCTCTGGAACTGCTCCCTGGCTCATTTCTCGCATCTTCCATCCTGGGTTGTAGGGTCCCAGGCCCCGTCCTGGGTTGTAGGGTCCCAGGCCCCGTGTCTCGGCTGGAACTCGCTGTTCCACTGCTTTGGCTTCGCTGGCCGTACCTGGCTCGAAAGTATGCAACTCCACGAGCAAATTCCTTGGATTCCCTGGCTCTTGCTTCGTCTCCTGAAGGAATTGCACCGGCACGTCTTGCAGCATACTCTTCCTCATTCCGGCGGATGTGTTCCGCCACTGCTGCGTTGCTGTCCAGCGTGTGAAGAGGAAGCTTCGTACCACTCGGCATTGGGTCCGGAGGTGGACACTCTGGAGCTCGTTCTTCTCCTGGCGGTGGACACTCTGGAGCTTGCTCTGGTTCTGGGCCCGCTGGTGGCGGTGGCCCTCCTGACTTTGGAAACCGAACTGGTTCCTGCAAGGCTCGTTCCCTTGCTCGCCGTTGGATCCTTTCCGTCTCTGCTGCGAGTGCAGAGAGTCTCTCCAGCTGCCTTCGCCTGCGTTGCTCAGCAGACACTTGCTGCTCTTGCAGCTCCAAGGCGATGTGCCCAGACGAAAGTGTTCTCGGCTCCCTTCTCGGTGTAGGTGGTGCCTCTTGGTACACCATTGTAGTTTCGGGGCTAGAGGAACTAGGACTCCCGATCTCCACTGGCCCGTCTGGTTCTCCTCCTTCCAAGGGAATGTAATCTCTTCCTTCCACCACTGGTCGTTCGGGCTTCTTCTTCGGCTTTGGAGGCATATACCTTGGTGCACTTCCACTTCCTTCAGCTGAACTGCTTGCTGAAGATCCGTAGCCTTTTCCCATGCCAACACGGTGAATTTTGATCTCCTTTCTTCGTGGCTCCATTTCTTCTTCTTGTTCCCCTTCTTCCATGGGCTCTGCGGGTTCCATCGGCTCCATGGGTTCTGTGAGTTCCATTGGCTCCATGGGTTCTGTGAGTTCCATGGGCTCTGTAGGTTCTGTGAGCTCCATTGGCTCCACAGCATCAGGGTTCCAACCCAAACCATCATCACGGCCACGAGGCATGGCTTCGGTCCCGGATGCACAGTGTGCTCCGCTACCATGCTAAACTTCAAGTCGCTCTTTTTCCTTGAACCGGTAAAAGCGCTGTCGGTAAAACATGAGTCACAAATCCACACATGCTCATCAACCCTTTGGGTTGGTAGGTGGGGTTCCCAGGTAGTAGAAAAACTTTACATTATCTCTCAAAATGGTCTCAATCGAAACCTTAAAGCCGACACGCAAGCCATACCGGCGAACGCCTCTATTCTGGGCGAGGCATTCAGCGGAAGCAGAGAACGCCACCGCTCACAAACTGCCACCAGGAAGTGGACGCTGCCTCTGCCGTCCTCAGATGGGCGAGCGCGCCAGCCGCACACTTTCTCAGCCATCCTGCCGCGAGGACTTGCGGAGCGAAGGAAAGGAAAGTGCAGAAAGGTTGAGCCAGCTGCTTTGCTGCGACCGCCCACCGACAAGCCACCGACATCGAGCCCCCCCACGTTGCCTAAGATGACACAAGCAACCGACATTGCCAAAACTGTGCACAAACTTATGTTCCGAGGACGTCCACCGACATCTACCGACATTCTGCCGACGTCAGGAAAAGTGTGCCTGACCCATTTGTTTTCTCTGCCTGTGAGCGACGATGCACCTGAAACAGAAGCCAGGCCCAAGACCATCGGAGCGACAGTCCCCACGTAAAACTCTTGGGGTTTTTATCCCAAAGAACATGACAAAGTAGGATACATAACAAGCAACAAAAAGGAGGGAGATGGGACAGCAGAACACGCAAGAGGAAGAAGAAATGAGACGAACATGGCAGCAACAACAACTGGCTTAAAGAAACTGGAAGAAACACAGCTCAACTGAACAACAGGAAACAATAGGCGAGTCGAGACTAGTCACTAGCGAGCGGCAATGCTACCAAGATCTGCTTTAGTTCCTTCTTGTTCTTGCACGTTCGGTCTTACGTGGTCCCCTAGTGTTCCTCCTGTTGTTGTCCAATCTTGTTCCAGTTTGTTTTTTGCATGTCTTATCCAATCACATTGGCCCGTCCTTTCCCTTGTCCTTCTCCCAGCTTCTTGTTTTGCATGTTGCTCCTGTTATCCTTTTGGCTGTTAGCCTGTAATTTGAATTCTGAACATAGCTTTACATCAACGGTCACATGTCCGGTTCAAGAATTGAGGCAGGCCGTTTGCGTGCGCCACCAGGGCTGTCTGCATCAGGACACTGTGCAGGTATCCCGTGCGCCTCACTGGAGGAGCCAGGACCTCCCGACAACCCTCCCGACAACTTCACTGCGTAATCTCGCTCGTGACAAGACCACAAGATTGAAAGTCCCTAAACCCCAAACCCTAAACCCGAAACCCAAAGGCCCTGAAGAGATGCCTGGGTCGGTTTCACGGTGTGCCCGAAGTCCAGCTTCCACCTTGGCATCCTCCCGCGGCTCTGCCACATAATCGGCCTAACAACCTGCCGTCGCAAGAGCTTAAGCCTTTCAAACATATAGAGTGTCAAGGTTAAGCAGTTAAACCTAGAGCATTCACCTTTAAGCCCTATAGGGTTAAGGCTGAAAGGTTTAGGGTTGAAGAACTGGGCATCTAAACCGAAGCCGGCAATTAACCTAAACCCTTAACCTTTAACCTATAAGGTTAATGCTTAAAGGTTTACGGTGAAGAACTGGGCATTTAAACCGAAGCCATAGAGTTTAAGCCTCAAGGGTTTAAGGTTTAGGCCCCGGCATTCAAACCTTAAGCCTAAACCCTTGAGGGTCAAAACCCTAAAAGCCTATAGGGCTCTAAAAGGTTGAAAGGTTTAATGCATAAATGTCCAGATCTAAGGTTTAAATGCATATAAAGTAGCAGAATTAAGCCTCAAGCTTAGGCATCTAAACCTCTAAACCCTAAACCCTTTATCTCTTAAACCCTGACAAGGTTTGCTCTATAGGGTTTAAACCCCATAGGGTCTGAGGTTTTGGCAATGCCCGAAACCCTTTAGGGTCAGAAACCTAAAACTCAGTACGGCTCTAAAAGGTTGAAAAGCTGTAACCCTATAGGCGCTGAAGGTATACGTGTCCAGACCTAGGTCTACGAGCACATAAAGTATTCGAATTTAAGCCTCAGTTCAACCTTTAAACCCGAACCCTCTCCCAGGTCAACAACCTCACCAGGCACCCGTTACATTCCTCCCAATCCCTTACCCAAAGAGCCCAATACCCCTTAAGCAAGGAATATGCCTTGCTTTAGAAAGGAGTAAGCCCACGAACCCCTTAGCAGCCCTAAGTTTTACATTGCTTTGTGGCACAAGCATAGCAACTGCTGGTTTTTCATTGCTTTGTAGCCCAACATGTGAATGCTATCAACTTGTTCTTCCTTATCGTTTTACAAGGAATCCTTGACTTCGGGGCCGTCCTTAGGTCCTTCGGGAAAGTTCCAGAACGGGGTTATTTACCAAGCCCATGTGCCACGCGCAAGGCCCTCCATCACGAACGTCCCAGCCCTGGCACGCGCCTGGAACACGCCTCGCCAGTGCGCTTGCAGGCACGCCTGTCGGCTTGCAACTTTGGCGATGGGATCGTTGGTCAACGTGGATCTTCCCCGCATTCCTACAGGGCCACACACCGGCATGCCTGGGCGGTTGCTTCTACCGGCTTCGGGTTCAGGGCGAATCAAGGGACTAAGATTCCTACCTCTAAACCCTGAACCCTAAACCCTAAGGTTGTAGCCCTAGAGGTTTCCCTTAACATGCGCCTATAGTATGGCCCTTATTTTCCTTAAGCATCTTTAAAAGGGCCAAGGGCACAACCTTAGGCTCCAAGGTAGTGCCCCATGACTCTTGGGCCTCTCCGCCCTGCAGCCTAATCCCTGCACAGGTAAGGTTGAGGTTGGCGTAAAGGCTTCAGGGGTTTTCGGCTTCAGGTGTAGTTTCTTAGGGGTCTAATGTGGAATCGCTAAGGGGCAGTTCCTGCGCAGCTTATTTTGGGCGTCGAAAGGCCTTAGGGCCCAAGGCCTGCGAGTCTGTCAAAATGTGAAAAGTGTCTGCCTGTTATTGGTGGTAATACGTTTGGGCTTCTAGAAAAGGAATATAACTAGGGGAAATGTGACCTCGGCTGTACACCGTACACTCCTGACTATTTCACACCCTCTTATCTCCGAGTCACATCGACTTGTACAAAGCAAGTTGTTGTTAATTCGGTCCCATACTCACATTTCGTGACTGAAAGAAATCATTCTTCTCACTTTTCGTGAATGTAGGGTAACATTTCATCCGTAGCCATCAAGGAAATACTGTTGCCTCTGCCCATAGCCATTGTACCACATGAAAGAACATCCATACGCAGAGAAATCGTCGTTCCATGCTTCTGCACTCATCGGAACATGTGAGAATAGGTAAAGCAACGGATCAGAACCTTATAACCCAATAGGGCTTGAGGCTTAAATCCCTAAACCTTAACTCCCACAGGGTTATTTGCCTGTGTTTATCGTATGTAGGGCTTGCCTCCTGTGGAATTGCACAGAAAAAGCAGAAGAAGTACCCACATCATGTACGTATATAGGGAATATGCATTGTATATTCAAATACAGCAAATGGAAAAGGAAGGAGTGAAGGATGGTAGGCCTCGAACCAGAAGACTGGGAAGCATTCGAGCGGATAGGGTGATGCGAAAAAAAGCATGTCCTGTAGGACCCGGGGACGCGAAAATACTGTGAGCAAATATCCTGTTACTCGCACATGTGACATCATAACCTTCCAAATATACATGCAAAAGGTAGACCCCAAAGGGGGGTTAGCATATAATGTGTGAATATTCGCGTGCGCGCGGGTTGGGTGAATGGGGGGCATTGCTGTCAGCGCAAGTAAGGTCTTTGCTGAGGAAGATGTCGTCACCGATCAAAGCACCACGCTCAAGCCCTTCGCTTTCCTCAAGGGAACAATGCTCAGTTGTCCAGTACCTAGGGGTTTTAAAGGTTAACCTTTGGGAATATAAGGGGAATATATTCACCCAAAAAGGTTAAAGGTTACCTACTCTACTACTAAGAATGCTGGGACTTGGAGCTTCGGAATGGAGGGTCTTTGGCCTAGAGGTTAATTTTAGGGCTGGTGTGGTTTTTATAATTCCAAGGTTAAATAGTCCCGCGTTCGCGTTCAGGGGAACACAACAGCTACACTACGCCCAGCATGACTGCCCGGTTTAGTGTTTATGGGGGATTCCGAAAATTGGGAGCCCATTTTGGGGGTGCAAGTTCGACTAGACTTGGAGCAATAACGGGTAGCTACCTTAAAAACTTTGGAATATCCCTTAAGAAATCAGGGTTAAAGGGTTTAGCGTTTAGGGTTAAAGTCTGTGGCATCTGCGCCTAGGTAGACTAAACCCGGTCCCTTTCGCGTCCAGTGGAGCCGAGGTCCTCCCTCAGCCCGGCGCAAAAGACTCACAAACTCCCTCAACCCTAAACCCTAAACCCTAAACCCTAAACCCTAAACCCTAAACCCTCAATCCTAACCTCAGAATGGCCCTGCCACTTGGTAGCCCAGTAACCGCACTATAGTAACGGCAATCTGGTTGGGGCCAAGGGTTTAGTGCTTATGATGAAAAAACGCACATCTGTTTGGGGTCTAGGTTTTAGTGTTTCCAAAGGAAAAGCGCACAGAGCAACACTGGGCTGCCATGATAGCCCCTTGTACAAGAGCCCTTAAGTCAAGGCCCCTAATTTCCCTCATAAACCCCAAGGAAACAAGATCCAGGGACCCATGTAACGAGAAGCCCTAGCCTTTCGGGAGGTCCCTCCCCGCAAATCTCTGGGAGGAGTCTTTGGGGGCGGAGTGTTAGGGTTTAGGGTTTAGGGTTTAGGGTTTAGGGTTTAGGGTTTAGGGTTCAGCAGCTCCGGATCGAGCAGTTTTATGGTCAAGTTTATTTACGGCTCGGATATAACACCCACCCACCCAGAGAATCCCATAAGATTGAGAAAACAAAAACACAAGCATTCTCCAATCATCTCAGTCTCAAAGGCCTTATTAACTTCAGATTCTTGCCATTGCATCTCCACGTGTCTTAAACCACGAATTATGGGCCTTAAACCACGGGCCTTAACCCACGAATTATCCACGGGCCTTAAACCACGAATTATGGGCCTCAAACCACGGGCCTTAAACCACTAATTATGGGCCTTAAACCACGGTCCTTAAACCACGAATTATGGGCCTCAAGCCACGGGTCTTAAACCACGAATTATGGGCCTTAAACCACGAATTATGGGCCTTAAGCCACGGGTCTTCAACCACGAATTATGGGCCTTAAACCACGAATTATGGGCCTTAAACCACGAATTATGGGCCTTAAAACACGGGCCTTCAACCACGAATTATGGGCCTTACAACACGGGCCTTAATTAAGGCTTAAATTATTATATGAAAGAGAGGTTTAGGGTTTAGGGTTTAGGCGCTTTTGCCAGTGCCGAGGCTCTGCGGTGGGCTCCAGCAGCTCCATCTCCCTGGCGCAAGGCCAACCCCTTACCAATGAAAGGGGTTTAGGGTTTAGGGTTTAGGGGATTTGGGGGACCCTTGGGGATATAGGCCCTCTCAATAAGGTCCCTGTTTGAGAGAGCCAGAAGAGGGTCGAGAAAGGCTCCCGTCTTTAGGGTCCCCCATATCCTGCCTAGGACCAAAACCCTAAACCCTAAACCCTAAACCCTAAACCCTAAACCCTAAACCCTAAACCCTAAACCCTAAACCCTAAACCCTAAACCCTAAACCCTAAACCCTAAACCCTAAACCAACCCCTCACCACCGCCCTCCAGCTCTTGGGGATTGAACTGGGGTTTAGGGGTTTAGGGGTTTACGGGCTTAGGGGTTTAGGGGTTTAGGGGTTAGGGGTTTAGGGGTTTAGGGGTTTAGGGGTCTAGGGGTCTAGGGGTTTAGGGGTTTAGGGGTTTAGGGGTCTAGGGGTCTAGGGCTTTAGGGGTCTAGGCGTCTAGGGGTCTAGGGTTTAGGGGTAGGGAAATAGGGTTTAGGGGTTTAGGGTTTGGGGGGTTGGGAAATAGGGTTTAGGGGTTTAGGGTTTAGGCTCTAGAGTTTGTTCGTAGAATTAGTGCAACGACCTAGCGGGTTGGGGCTTATTGCCATGCCAAAAGGCAGGGCCGGAGGTTCCATTTTCGGACCCTAAACCCTAAACCCTAAACCCTAAACCCTAAACCCTAAACCCTAAACCCTAAACCCTCAATTGGGGGAGCCCTTCTATACGCTATCGAGCTTAGGACAGGTAAGGGGCCATATGAGCAGCCGCAAAAAATCTTATGTTGTTGCTAAATAAAAATTCATGGGGTATCGTTTTATGGGGGGGGCCTATCGCTTGTATGGGACTTTGGCTCAATGCTACTACGAAAACGTTATCGCTTTACTGCTCATGAGATCCTAAACCTGGAACCCTCCCCTAAATACACCTGAATTCCTAAACCCGTTTCCTTTCTTTAGGACCTATACACTATAGAGTGAGAGTGCTCCTTGTAGGGCCTTTGCCCAGCGCTTCGGGTGGCCAAATGGGTATCGTAGGGGTCTAGCTTTGAGTATCGCTCTGGAATAATACCCAGCCACGACATCGTGACATTGTTGCAGAACGACTTCTAGATTCAAGGTTGAGGGTATCGCTTGTTTTTTTGTTTGTTTATGCCGGGGGGGGGGGGGGGGGGCTATCGTTTTCCCGCTATAAGAAACCTCCTGCAACGTAATAAAAGGTTTCGCTCATATGAACGAACCAGAGGTTCAAGCATTTGGCTTTTCAGAGGCGCTTTGGACTAATTTACTTCAACTCGGCTTGTCAGCTGACTAGACAAACAACCTGGGAAGTTCAGAACGACACCACATACCACTTCTAGTTGCTTTGTCTTGAGGGTTTAGGGTTTAGGACATACCATTTCTACTTATTTTGTCTGCAGGGGTTAGGGTTTAGGGTTTTGGGGGCTTCAACGGCTCCAACCGGGATGCCCTCAACTCGACGCCCCCCAATCATGGCAGGCGCCGCCGCCACGCGAGGGGCGTGGCTGTGGCCGACGGGAGTCTGAGGATTCATGGGCTTCCCTACTACCCCCCTTAAATGACCTTAATTCGGCTTAATTATCCCCAAGGAACCTTAATTATGGGGGGGGGGAACCTAGGGGGTAGTATGGAGGGGGGTAGTAGGGAAGCCCATAAAGGATGCAGCCGCCAGTCGATGCGAGGGTCATGTGTTTATCCCTAAAGCCCAAGTAACCCCTAAACCTTGGGATGTGCCACAGTCATTAAGAGGGATTCCAATAGGGGGTACTACAATCCCTCTTAAGGACTGTTAGTGTAAGGGGGAACATCCCAACCTGAACCCTAAACCAGAAACTTAGGAGAAAACAAGGTGCCCTTGTTCGACAGAGAAGAACGCAACACATCACCGAGAAGGACGCTGGACTCTGTAGCATTGCGTTGTTTGGTCTTGATCAGTCCTGCTTCGGGTTGGCTGGGCTGGTGTTCTAGGCAGTCTTGTTGTTCATAGGTAGTTATATCATGAGCCTTGGTGGATATTCATGCCTGCATTATTGTAGGGTACTTCAGCAACACGGTTTGGTTGAATGACCTCTGCTCATGAGAAGAGTCCTGTACCACAAGTTATTTGCAAAACCAAAAGCTCCAAAGGCTTAAAACCCACAAGTTGTCCTGAACGATGAACCCTGAACCGAAGCTCTGAAACCGAAAGCCCTGAACCTTACAAACCTCGACCCCAAGCCCGGCTCGAGACCGGCGACCCAGGTCTCTCTCGACTTGGAGGTTCATGGTACTTATAACCCACCGATAAGCCCCTTAAGTGCCCTATTATGGTTATACAAGTACAGTTCAAATTGGTTAAAACAAGTACCATGAACCTCCAAGTAGGCACGAACGGATCCCGAACGCCTGGCTGAGGACGTGGACGTGCTCGTCGAACTGGTGGTATTGACGCCTCGCTCTCGTGTGCTCCCCCCAACAACGATTCGAGGGGGTCTTCTCTGCAGGGTTTTGGGGGCTGTTGCCCGAAAACCCGAAGCCCTAACTAACTAAGTTGTGTGGTATTTCGAGGGCCTTAAAGAAGGCTGAGCATGCCCTTGAGGTCTAGGGCTTGGGGCTAACAGAGGGCATGGTAGGGCTTGGTAGGACAGTAACCATATGGGGGTTTCCGAAAACAAGGGTACCCTTTTTGGGGTTCCTATAATGAGGACTACAGTATTTTGGGGTATCTTTGGGGGTGCCCTTTTTTTGGAAAACCCCGTATGGTGATTAACGGTTCCCCTCTCTGATGCTGGTTGTGTTGTTTTAAAATTGAAGTTGTGACCACTGGCCAGTGACGTGCGGTTGTTGACAATGGCTGACACCATGCGCAATTGCAGTGATGTGGCATCACATTTTGCGTCTCCGCGCAATGGCCAGATACCCTCAATTCCGGGTGCATAAGCCATGGTGACTCCATATGCCAGGCGTAGGGCAGCGCCGTGCCTTGTTCCATTGCTTGCCCGGTGCTGCATTGAAACATTCCCAAGTTTCTTAGCTATCGAAGGTTCCTGGTCATCTAGGACTTCCATAGACTCGCCTGCGGCAAGTACGTAGTTGAAGGCGAAGAGCGAGTCTGGCCCTGAAGGCAACTAGGGCAAAGGGCACCACTCAGCTACCAAAGGAGCTTTCTACTGTTTGATTAAGAACCCCTAGTTTTTTAAAGTAAACCTTTTGTTGCCCTTAGCAGGAAGATTTGTTTGTTTTGTGTGGGGTTTTAAGCAAATCGTAGGCTAGAGGGAGCTTCTCCCACAACAGGAACCTTTATCAACTCTAAACCCTAAACCTGAAACCCCAAACCCTAAACCTGGTGGGATGACCTCCGAGTTCGGCCGTAGGACCGAAGGAGCTACTCGCGTTTTCAGGGGTTGAGTTCCCGTATCAGCTCTATTTAGGGTTTAGGGCTTAGGGTTTAGGTTTTAGGGTTCAGGGTTAAAACCGCAAACCCTAAACCCTAAATCGCTTCTTTTCCTGGTGTACTCTGGGACCTAGCATGCTCGAAGCAGGGAAACCCTTTGCTGCGAGCGCGGTTGGGGTGCAGGCGTGCCGACTGTCGGTTCTGAGCTCAACCCTACAGCCTAAACCCTAGACTTTACCAAAACCCCAAGCTCTCAACCCTAAACCCTAAACTCACAACCCTAAACCCTGAACTCTCAATCCTGAACTCTCAATCCTGAACCCCCCTGGGTTCCACATTGTCGTGTCATGTACCAAGGATGGCTCATCATTCCCTAAACCCTAAACCCTAAACCCAATTAAACCCTCAGATCAACCGCGGGATGTAATCTCGTCTTGTGGGGTTTAGGAGTTTAGGCCTTCAGGGCTTCTTTGCCGGACCCAACAATGACCTAGAAATCACAAGGGTGCCCTCATGGGTTGAAAGGGCCTTGCAAGGGAACCCCCCAAAACGGAAACAAGGGCTAGAACCCTAAACCCTAAACCCTAAACCCTAAACCCTAAACCCTAAACCCTAAACCCTAAACCCTAAACCCTAAACCCCTAGATAGGGGCCGAGTAAAGTCTGGGCCGTCGGCCATTTGCGGGGCCGTCGCTGTGGCCA
This sequence comes from Symbiodinium natans, assembly GCA_905221605.1. Classification (NCBI taxonomy): domain Eukaryota; class Dinophyceae; order Suessiales; family Symbiodiniaceae; genus Symbiodinium; species Symbiodinium natans. The sequence goes on from CAJNDS010002346.1 coordinate 136,121, forward strand.
TCCGACATTTCATGGAGTCACGAAGCGTTGCTGTCGTTTCACTTGGGTTTAGGGTTTAGGGTTTAGGGTTTAGGGTTTAGGGTTTAGGGTTTAGGGTTTAGGGTTTAGGGTTTAGGGGTTTAACTTGGGTAGCCCAGTAACCGCAGTATGACCCTTGATCCGGGGCTGCTTGCTTCTATAATGGATCTCGGAACCCAAAAAAACCCAAAAGGGGCATAAGAGTTGCACTCAGCTACCAAGGTGTTCGGCGATGCCAACATGCAATTCCCATCTACCACCCTGCCACGCTGTCGCACTGTACCCGTTTTGGTTTTATACAGGGTTTACAAGGGAACCTAACCAAACAAAAAGCATGCAACAAGAGCCCACTCTATGCCCTAGCAAGCCTTTAGGTAGTGACGACTGTGACGACTCCTGTTCTTATCCGGATTGCACCCTTCCTGCGTTGCTGACATCGGAGCAAGGACTAGCAGGTTGAGGCGGCGGGTCTGCACAGGAAGTCTCAGCAAGCTTGATGCAGATGAGCAGCTTAAGGTTCTCATGAGACTACATCTGTGAGAAAGGTTCCGGAAAAAGTCGCATGCTAGCTCCCTAAACCCTAAACCCTCAAACCCCAAACCCTAAACCCTAAACCCTAAACTGGGCGTAACCTAAGATCAGTCTCGAGCTCCCGCAGCAAAAACGAGTCTGGTCAAGTTGTGGAGTTTAGCGCGTAGGGCATGAACACCGAGGAGCCTCAAGAATTTCCAGCACCCTCCCAATAGCAAAAGCAAAGACTGCTACAGTTTGGGATGCTCACCCTTATACTAACAGTCCTTAATAGGGATTGTAATAGGGGCTACTAGAATCCCTACTAAGGACTCTTAGTATAGACGGGGAACATCCCAAGCTACAGTAGAAGTAGGCTTAACCCTAACCCTAACCCGAAACCCTAAACCCTAAACCCAGGGTGGCTTGAGCGCACATCTGGCCATGCCCGACGATGTCGCCCGCGTCCAAGTCCGTGGCCGGGTCGACCCCAAGCTGCTTGGCCTAAGGCAATATGCCCTTGTTCCCTTTGTGGGGTGTGGGGTTTAGGGTTTAGGGTTTGGGGTTTGGGGTTTAGGGTCAGTTCGGGGTCTGTAAGGGCCTTCACGTACGACGGGGGTACGATAGGGCCCCGCCCTGCCAAGAGCAAAAAGGACCTCATTAATCAAACGGGTTTACAGGGCTTAGGCTGTAGGGTTGAGGGGGTGGGTATTTTGTGGGAGTCGGTTACTTGTTTAGGGGGTACCACAATCCCTATGAAGGACTGCTAGTATAAGGGGGGGACTTCCCTACCAAAAAGTATTTAGAATGTCTGGCGAGCAGAGGCCCCAACCACAGCAGCCTTTGCCCTCTCGTTCTTGACGATGTCCAAGCAGTACATCACCTGTGTTGCGGCAGGACATGGGAACCCTAAACCCTAAACCCTGAACCCTGTACCCTAAACTCTAAACGTGGGGGGGGGGGGGGGGGGGGGGGCGGTTGCTTCCGTAGCTGTGAGATGCCATCCTTCGGCATCCTTCTGCATCCTAACTAACTGTGGAAATGTCCATGTGCTAGAGAAGGGCAATATGCAAGAATAGGTGTTTAGGGTTTAGGGTTTAAAGTGTATTTTCAAGTGAACTCCAGAAGACAAGGGAAGGCAGTGTGTGCTGGAGGGTAACTCATTCCAACTAGAAGATGTGCTCCCTAACCGTAACCCCTAGACCCAAAACCTTGGGATGTTCCCTCTTATTCTAGCAGTCCTTGACAGGGATTATCATAGGGGGTACTATAATCCCTGTTCGTATACGAAAACCTAATTGTCCAGTAACCTGGGGGAATTAAAGGTTAACCTTTGGGGTTCTAAGGGGATTATACTACCGCAAAAAAGGTTAAAGGTTACCTACTCTACTACTAGGGAGGAACATCCCAACCTAAACCCAAAGCCGTAAACCCAAGACTGGTGGATGCCGATCTTTGTCGTTTAAGATGCGGCGGCAATGTTGATTGGTACCTTAAGAACCCAAAGCCCACTTCTTTGTAGGCTCTTATTGCAAAGCCCCTTATAGGATTCTTGGCCTGAGTCTTGAACCCCAAACCCCGGCAAAATTTGGCAGCTAGGGGAGCCCAGCCCCCTGCTTTTACTTCTAGGGTTTAGGGTTTAGGGTTTTGGGTTGTAGGGTGGCTCGCTTTCGCACAAGGTCCAGGCACAGTCATCCCCTTCTGATGCGGCATGAAGGACTGAGGGCTCAAAGCTTGAGAAAGCAAGCCCATAAAAATTAACCCTTAGCTGCCCTTGCACACTAAACCCCGCAAACCCTAGACCGGCCTCCTGGGTGTCTAGCTCGCCATCGTGATACATCTGCGAGAAAGCCTCCCCACGTCTCCAGCTTGCTTGCTCGCAGTGTTCTCTATTTGGAAACTCAGCAACCATATTGATAATAAGGGATGCCCCTTTTGGAAGCCTTTTGTAAGGCAATTCAAAAACCGAAAAGGGCAAAAGGTATCACTCAACTACGAACTCTTACGAGGGCTTCGGTTGTGAGGGATGCAGGCGTCTTTGGGGTTCAGGATATTCGTGATTGAAACCAAAACCCTGCAAGCCCAGCAAAACCCAAAGCCTAAACCTAAACCCTAAATCCCAACCAAGGAAGCTAATTTTGGGAAGCTTGCGGGATTGAGTTGCAGAGTTCGGTGGAAAACTCAAGAAGGTATTATAGGGTTCTTAAGGGCGTGGGGGGTTCAAGGGGGGTATGTAACGCAAGGTTCCCGAATACTCCCCACTACTCCCTAAGGCTCCCCAAGCTTCCCTAAGGGTTCTATAGGTACCTACCCCAGCATGAACCCCCCTCCCTTAAGAACCCACCGATGTTAGGCTTTTAGGCTAGGCTGCCCAGTAACCTGGGCTTAAAACAGGGTGCCCTTTTTTGCTTACAGGGGTTTATAAGGGAACCTAAACCCTTAAAAAAGGGAAATCCGCCGAGGCCTCGGGCCGGAGGTGTATAGGTTGTCAGAACAGGCACCCCCCTCCAAATCCTCCCCCCACACCCAAAGCCACTTTTCGGACCCCTTTTTTTGCCTCAAATGGGTACCCCCCCTAGGAAACCGGGGTCCGCAAGCGGACGGTTCGCCAGGACCAGAGGTAGTTGAAGCCCCTCCCAGCAGGCGCCAATCCCCTTTTTCTTCTGCCCCCCCCCCCCCCCCCCCCCCCCCACCACCCCGCCACCCCCCACTCCACCACCCCCCCTCCCCCTCCCCACACCCACCACCCCCCCCCACCCCCGCCACCCCCCCCCCCCCCCCCCCCCCCCCCCCCCCCCCCCCCCCCCCCCCCCCCCCCCCCCCCCCCCCCCCTTCCACCTACGCCCCTGAGGTGCCTGGCTCAACCCTACGATCAATCCAAGCCGAACCGTCTTGAACCCTACTCCCAAAAAAACCCTAAACCCCAAAGAGTGAACCTTGAGCCCTAAGCCCTCAATCCTAAACAAAACCATAAACCATAAACCCGGAACCCTAAACCCTAAACCCTAAACCCAACCCTTATTGCTTGGGGTCCAGCGACTTGGGCGCTGCGGAATCACCATGCTCACGCGGATGCGCTGGGCCGGGCCGAGGCGGGTCGCGTAGCGCTAAAATTAGGGTACTACTGGGCATCCTAGTAGGGGTCTGGGACAAGGGCCAGCCAGCGGCTTGCCCATCACAAGCCACGGAACACTTCTCTCCCCTCCGAAGCCTGGAAACCCATAAGCCCTAAAAACCCTAAACCCTACGCGAAAGTATATAAACCCTACTATAAACCCCCAAATAACCTTGGCTGCACTCAGGAGGGTCGCTATAAATTAAACTTTTAGCTGCCTGAATAAGAAGCCCAATAAACCCAAAAAAGGTCAGGATCTAAAGTCCACAAAGTAACCCTTAAAAACCCTACAAGACCTACATACCCCAAAAACCCTACAGCCCTAAAAGGCCTAAAACCCTGAAGCCCTAAGACCCTAATTCAACCTTAACCCTGAAAACCCTCAACCAATACAAAATAGCCCCAAAACCGCGACTAATAAGTAAGACGGCCTTTGGGCCCTAAACCCTAAACCCTAAACTCCCTAAACTCCCTAAACCCTAAACCCTAAACCCTAAACCCTAAACCCTAAACCCAGGAGCCCTTGGAGCCCAAAGAAAGCTCGGCCTTCAGGAAGGTTTTCAGCGTCCGCACCATGAAGGGCTCCTTGGCTGACTTCTGAAGCTCTCCTAAACGCTTAAACCCTAAACCCTAAACCCTAAACCCTAAACCCTAAACCCTAAACCCTAAACCCTAAACCCTAAACCCTAAACCCTAAACCCTAAACCCTAAACCCTAAACCCTAAACCCTAAACCCTAGGCCCTACCCAAAACCCGAAGATGTCCAAAGATCCCGCCAGAAGAAAGCCAGGGCTCCGTGACCAGCTCGCAGTCCAAGATCTCCCCGAGGATCTTCACGTACCTGAGGGGGTTGTTTGGGGGGGGCGGGGGGGGGGG